>JABUQX010008048.1:55000-67500 GCA_015478945.1 Trachelipus rathkii
AAAACTCGATTATAATATACCTCGTTCTCCTAACAAAGGAGAAAAAATTTGTCACTTCTCTTAAAAAAGAGAAGTACTCTTTACAATGTTCTTTTGATTTAAAAAAAGAACTCTACCCATTTTTCTTTCCGAGGAAAGAAATTATACCACAATAAAATACTATTGACTTCCACCAAAGGGAAGTTATTCCACAAAAGGGAGGGAAAGGTGTCTCATTTGATTAATGACCACCCCCACCTTTATATTATCACTAAAGGTGAGAGAATAATTATGAGAAACTCTGATTTCCTCTCATCTAACCACCTTAAACATAACTCTTTGAATGAAGAGCTATGTCCTTCTGAGGAACAGGAGGACCCTATAACCATGGGGTATGATCCCTCCTCCTCTATTAACACCTTTTTATCACAAAGTAAGTCAAAAATTGACTTGCAAAAAACCACTCTAGTCCGGGAACTTAGTGAATGGACTTTAAACAAATTTGATTAGCCAAAGGGGGATAGGGTTTGAAGCCACATATCAAATTCTATCTACCCCCCCTCTATTTGTCAAACTGGTACTGTGGCAAAGTACCTTCTTATATTTCTTGTATATTGCAGATTTTTTTTGGTTTCTTTTTGTTCTTTTTGTTTGCTCTGGGGTTTCTGCACCCCTCCTTAGTTTTAAGTTTTTCTTTGAAAAATTAATGTCTCAACTGAGACTTTGGGAACTCGCAACTTATTAAAAAATTATTTAGGGTAAAAAATACCCTTTTGTTTTAGTGATGCCTTTCAGGCCACTATTATATTTTCTTATAGGACAAGTGTCCAACTCAATCAAATATTTAGTCTTTAAGTTCTATTCTCCCCCTCTCTCATAGGTGCCGAGGGGGTGGGGGGAGCTGTAAATAATAAGCACCATTACATATTTCTTATATAAAAAAAAATAGTTTATTCTCTTATTGTCTCAACTGAGACTTGGGGGTGGAACCCCCCCCCCCTCTAAAAAATTTATAACAATTTGAATTTGCCTCTGCTGAGGTTGGTGAAACATTCACCTTTTATAAAAAATATATTTGAAAACAATTTACATTGTCTCTGCTGAGACTTGTGAGAACTCTCACTTTCTTTGAAATTCCTCTTCCTATATAAGGAAGTATTACTATAGTATTCTCTATTTGGAATTTCTTTTAACTTCACCTCCTCACTGATGGTTGGTGTAAGTTTATATATATTATTAAACATTTAAAAATTAAAAAATTTTACAAATTCAATTTACAACTTGGAAATTGCAAGATTGCATTTCCTTGTACTGATGGCTATGTAAGATCGGTTTCCTTGAATAAGAGAACAGGTGAAATTACTCGTGCCATCATTCGTCTTTACCCTTTGGAAATTCATAGTAATATTTATGATTCTTCCGCAGTAGAAGAACCACCCACAACATCAAATTCTCCCCCTAGGAACCGCCGCTAGGTTCACATCCTGGCTTCCCGTCGAATTAAAGCTTTATTCGTTCGAAATAAGCTTCGACGTCAACCTTATTGTCCATTTAGACAACAACAAAAAATTTTATCATATAATTTCTCTTACTATTGAACATTAAAAATAATCTATTAAATTTCTTACTGATACTTTTTATTTCGAATGTGAATCGCGTTTGTTTTTTGGTTGGGGTTATTAATTGATCCCAGCAATATTTTAAAATGTGATTTCGATAGCCTTTCATATTCATCTCATAATTCATACCGAAATTGTTAGGAAAAAGTAAAGGTAAAAACCTTTAAATTAGGTAAAAATTGAAGGAAAGCCTTCAATAAAATTAAAGCAGCTATCTTGGAGTGGAAGACCCTCTGGGAAGGGGTCGTCTGTGATAAAAAATTATCATAAGTCTCCTCGACTCAATATTTGCTGTTTTGATGGAATTCGGAACTGATTGATGGTCACTGAGACTTTGATAAGGATTATGCTTTCATACAGGCCCATATATATTCTATATATATATTATATATATATATATATATTATATATATATATATATATATATATATATATATATATATATATATATATATATATATATATATATATATATTTATTTTTTTTTTGGTTAAGTTAGAAAGGTCTTTTTTTTCTAAGATTTGAGTATGCAAGACTTGAGATATTGGATTTTATCACTTTGTATGGGTCACTTTTTTAGCCTTTCATCCTCTCTTTCGGACGCGGTTCGCTGGCGAATGAAAAGTATACTTATTTACTTTGTTTCTCACATTAATCTTACACAAACAAATTATATTTTTTTTGTTTGGTTTCCTTTGGTTGGGGAATTTAATGTCGTAATTTATTTTAAATTACTTCATTTTCCACTTGTGGCCATTTTTCCTGTTGGGTATTGATGATTGTATTCGCGAGTGGTTAACCTGGGATCGGTGGTTGGAGGAATGCGGTGAATACATGTTCATTCATTTCCTAATAAACCTTGTAAATATTAAATTGATGCAAATCATCAATTTTCATATAGAAATTAGAATTTATTAGCATAAAATTGTTATTTAGTCCGGTACCAGGCATATGAAAAAACCAAAGTACCAAAAAATCATAAGATTAAAGTATCCTTTATAACTAGATTACACCCTTGAAAATTACACCAAGGACCCCTCTACTCTTAAATAGTAAAAGTCTCAAGTTTGAGACCCCTGGGTTACTTGTAACCCCTGAAAATGGGGTTAGGGGCTAAAAAAAAAACTTTCATTTTTTTTTATAAATTTTCTTCAAATAAGCACCTACTCAGGAGAGTGTCTGTGCCAAATTTCAAGTTAAAATATCCAAAGGAACCCCGAAAACACACACATATATATATAACTTCGTAGTTATATTCGTTAAGTTCATTTAAAGTCCTAGCTATACGCCCATCAGCGGCCGACATATTTTGTAAATATTGAAGCGGCTCATGATCGCTAAAGATCATGAACTTTTTCTCATTACAAAGAAAAGGTTGTAAGGCTCTCACTGCCCACCGTAAAGGGGCTAACTCGCGCTCAACGGTAGAATACCGCTGTTGCGTTTTCGAAAAGGTCATAGAAATGAAAGCTATAGGCCGAGATGCGCCATCCTTCTGCTGCGAAAGCACTGCTCCAGCACCGATGTCCGAAGCATCGACGTGGAGTTCTAAGGGCGGCGAATCCAAACCATAGTCCGGAAACGTTAACAATGTTGGACTGACCAACGCTGACTTGAGCACTCCAAACGCTGTTTGACACTCCGGCGTCCAACAAACAACACGTCCGCCGGTCTGGCAAGATAACGGCTTACCGATTGCGGAACATTTAGGAATATGGCGCCGGTATAAATTTACCATGCCCAAAAACTGCCTCAATTGCTTAACTGTCTTAGGCACTGGAAAATCAAGAACTCCAGATAAGTTTTTCTCCAGGGGAAGAATACCCTGACCACTAATAAGATGCCCCAAAAATTCCACTGACTCTCGACACAACTTCGTCTTCTGGGGCTTTAACTTAAATCCATTGGCTTGCAATGCCTTCAGAGCTTTTTCCAGAGAAACCAAGTGCTGCTCGAAAGTGTGGGACCTAATTATTATGTCGTCCAAATAAGCCATGGCCTCTGACCAGGGAATTCCTGAAAGAGCCAGCATCATGCCTCTTTGGAAAGTGGCCGGTCCACCCTTCACCCCGAATGGCATCCGAAGAAACTCATAATGGGAAAGAGGTGTCAAGAACGCCGTCTTCGCCACACTGTTTTTGGCCATTTTAATTTGGTAATAACCACGAACCAAATCGATTGTGGTAAAGTATTTTGAACCCGACATATATATCGAGTCAATCAGGTTAGGTAAGGGAAAAGCGTCATCCTTAGTATATTTATTTAAGGCCCGGTAATCGATACATAGACGTAAAGAACCGTCCTTTTTCTCACTGGCACAACAGGAGCAGAATATGGTGATCGACTTTTACGGATAATGCCGCCGTCTTCCAACGCGTAACACTGTCGCTCGATCTCCTGCGTTAGTGGCCCTTGAAATCGACGCACAGGTACTTGAATGGGTCGATCAGTCTTTAATTCAATATGGTGCTGTACATTCTTAGCCAAGCCAACATCATCATCGCCCATACTGAGGACAAAAGAATACCTCCGCAACAGATTAAGAAGTTGCTCCCTTTGTGTATCGTTGACCGGAATATCAGAAAATTCAAATTCCTCAATGATCTTGTCTGGAGTCCAGTACTCCTGAATATCTGGCTCACTGGAGTAATTCTCAACAACTTCCAAATTATTCACATTCACATCAGCGAAGTCAGAAATTGGCATCACTCTACCGACCAAGTAACCTTTCGGCACAAACCTTGCATGCTCACTGTAATTACACACAGCTACTACCGGCGGATTATTATGCGAGACTACCCCAGGAAGCACCTCCAAATTACCGTCCCGAACCCCCTCCAATAAGAGTGTGTCCTGAACGTATGGACAGACATCAAGATTTATTGAAATAAATCCACATTGATAGGCTTCCAACTTGGCATTCTCCCGTGTGCAAATCTTCATTCCTTCAACGCTTCTCACAGAGTCCTGTGCTATTACCTTAAACCGCTCGCCTTCGCGACTAAGCAACTGATATGTTGACATATCGGGGAGAAGATTATTGGCTCGCAACAAAGGAACTCCCAACACAAGGGATTCTCCCAAGCACTCCGAAGGAACCACATAAAATTCGTCAAAACCGGTGACAAACCCGCTACGAAACCGCAATGCAAGTTTGACCATCTGTGTCACCCGGACAGCATTGCGACCAATACCACTGATTGTCCGAACTGGCGATGAAGAGTGCCGCCCAATATTGGGAAGTCTCCAAAACCGATGAGTTAATGAGGCTGACGCAAGCACCATTGTCAACAAGACAATGATACATCCAGTCCCCACATCCAACAATGAGTACATCGACATAAAGAGGTTGGCTATCCACACGACTAAAATGGACTTGAACCTCACCAGTATTAAGTAAGGGATTGTCTACATCAGAATACAGATCATTTAATTGCCCCTGAAGCTCCGTGGCCTGATCCAAAGTCACTTGGCTGTGGAGTTTAAAGGAGCACCACTGCACGCACCTGGTTCATGAACATCGTCACAAGTGGTGCAAGGTTTTGTTTTTGTCCTAGCCCCTTGATTAGCTCTTTGGGGCTTAGGCGAAGGTCTCCGCTAAGTTCGCGTAGAATCCTCCCGCCTTTGACAATTTATACCAAAGTGGTCCCCAGAATAATATGGGCACACTGGTGTTTCCGCTAGTGAAGGGGATTGACTATTTTCTTTTCTCTGTTGTAACTTCCTGCATTCCTCCCTTTGATGTCCCTTCATTCGACAGAACGAACAGATGTTCTGATAGAGGAAACAGTCATCAATAGTATGATTTGTTTTGCCACAATGATGACAGAGCTTAGCTGATCTTCGAGTATTTTGCTGACTGGCTTGGGCTCTCCTAGCATTTTGTGGGCTTCCCTGGGTCCTTCCAGCATTACCAGAATCTCTCTGCTGACTTCTTGGAGCATTATGATTCTCTTGTTGTGATGTTCTCTGAGCCTTAGGCAAAGAAGTCTGCCTAGGAGCATAACGATTCACAATTTCGCTCCACATATTTTTTCCTTGGTGCTGATCTTAAGAGTGACATGAGATAGTGATGAACTGACCTACAGACTCCCTTCATCTTTACCTCTGCTCAACCCGAAGTTCATTAAAACGCTCATTGGCCAAACGTACAATCTGATCAAAACCCAATCTTTGACCAGTTCGCCCTTCATGATTCAAAATATAATCGCGCATTCTCTGTTCCACATCCAGCGGCATATTATACAAAAATTGCACGGCGTAGGTTGTCATGTGTTCGCATATTCATACCAGTTTACGCTCGACTTGCCAATTGCTCAAGCCGTAAGGCAAACATGTTAATACTTTCTCCAGACTTTCTCTTAGCCAGCATGAACTCCTGTGTGGCCTTTTGTTTTTTCATTTCGGACTCATGATTCCACCATGTAATTAGAGCACTTTACAGCAGGTATTGAATCTTCATCTTTAGTTAACTGGCGATACAACCAAGTATGATCGCCCAGGTAATTCCCAAAACTAATCAGCCATTCATCAGGTTGTTTCGGGTAAGGTGAACTCACCAATATCGTTTAAACCTCCGAGAAATTTCTAAAAAGTCTTGTTCCATCATCAAGGCATAAACTTCGGTGGTGGTGCGGCGCGCGGCCGAAACGCCCGGGCATGCAACTGCATCAGCAGAGTAACTAACTTAGTAATCATTGTCAACTAAGCTTGCATAGCCTCCAAAGGGTCCGGTCTCACGGTGCCAACACTACTAGATGGAACCCCACCAAAATCAATCAATGGAACTGTAGTAATTGGTGCAGAATAAGATGTAGTAGTCACAGTTGATAGTGCGGGTGCGCTTTGGTATGACGCACTTGATGTTCCAGCGGCAGAATACATCCCACCACCTTCACGACCAGCAAAGCTTACTCTAGGTAGATGGTATCTTCCCAAACTACCTCCAACAACCTCCGATGCTCTAGGGTTATCAACCTCCCTGGAGAGCTGAGAGCTATAATTGTCTCGCTCAAACGGAAATCTAAGACGTCCCCCCGCAACTGGTGGCTTACGTTCTTGCTTGCTTTCTAGCTCTTGCGTCAACCTCTGCCTCTCCGCTTTTTCTTCATTCAACTGCTTCTGCATCTCATTTAGAGCAGCTGTCAACCGTTTTAACTCCTCTAAAACCATATTTTTGTCCTCTATCTCTACTGGATTTCTATCCACTGAACCCCCCGTGGCCATCCCCCTAGATGAATTGGAAAGATTTAATGCCCCGGAAACCTCAATGTCATCCATTCCACTTGCATTCTCTGCATTCTCAGTCATACTGCGTTATTCAATCTTGGGGATGTAAAAATCACCCTATAATGAGTCTCCAATAGCGACAGAGTATCCTGGCAAGGTCGCCAATTAATATATAACGGCGTGACGGGACGAACCCTGCCTCTAGTCGAAGAAAAAAAGAAAACCCTAAGCGTAGAAAGCTAATAGGAAAGAAAGTGATCTACTTTGCTAGCAAGAGACCGCCAGCTCAGCCGTCGCGCAACTCTTTTTCGCAGAATAAAAAAAAAGAAGAAAAGAACACTGGATACTCTTTAATGTCACTAAGGAGACTATTTATTAAATAAAACACACACACCAATCACTTATAAAAATATAATTAATGGAAACTTGTTTTACATATATACAATTTGTGCTTTTTATCATAGGTTTTTAATCATAAAAAAAAATTTAATATGAGTCAATACACCTATATAAATATAGGGGTTTATGAGTATAAATAAATTAAATTTGAATTTATTTAAATATATTGACAAGTCGAACTTGGCAGAATCGTAATTACACAAAATATCTCACAATGTCGATTAATATACCTATATACCCGTGGGTGTACTTATACTAATCTTCAAACAATTTAAACAAAACATAATTAATTAGATAAGTCGGGCACAGTTGTGTACGGCAAAATATGGTAATTAATTAACAAAAGGTTTTTAATACTTATTAAGTTAGAGAGATCGAAATATACATAGTATAATATATGTGTATTTAAAATAATATAATTGCGAGACAAAAGGTCTGTAATTCCATACAATGGAAAAAGTAAATGTAATCATAAAATATGGACAAAATATAAGATCAACCTCAACACGTACGATGCTGAGAAGAGACGTAAGTATATGTCTATTTATAATAAAAGTAATTCTTGTGGTTATCAATCTTTTTTTTCTTTAGAAATTCACGGAGTTAATTGAATAGTTATTCGAAGATTCTAATTGAAATATCAAAATCGTTACAACCCCAATTTATCTAAGTTAAAGAATTATAACATAACTTAGTTCACAGGCTATTGGACCCTCCGTTGGTAACATTGACTAGACGAATGACAGCATCTATGTACTAAGACAGTACCGTCGGTAATTTTGCAGTACAGAATTTGTCCCGTCAATTGGGCGATGGATTATGCCAACCGTGAGGCTCGTAAGAAGGATTTAAATCCGAATTCCGATTATGTATGGCCGAGATCTGATCAAATATGATCCAAGACCTGATCAAATGGGCCTCAAGCCGGATCAAATATGTTCCAGTACTAGATCCCTGCAGAGAACATGATTATAAGAGATCATGCGCAACTATTAACACACTATCCAATATATTGCAAAATATTACAAGGGAATAACAAAATATTAAGAGGTTCCACATACCCTGTGGTGGGGAATTGAGCTCTTCAATTTGAAAATATAACCGAGGCCGAGTAATTGCTATACAGTATTGAGCTCTTAAATTTGAAATTTTTATCGTAGCAGAATAACTACTACGTAGAATACCTCTTGTGCAATATAATACAACTTTGCACTAAGAATTTGTGAATTATTTTACCTAGCTGAAAAGGAAGGGTGATAATGAATCTCTAGAAAAAAAATATTGTCATGTATATCCTTATAGAATATTCATGACATTTTACTTAGTTTATTCAACCATTTGAGTTTTAGCTCCCGGTTCTAGGCTACACACACGACTTTCCTTCCACTTTCGCCCCACGTCGGCATTTCAATCATCGTCACCATCCGAGGAACCAGAATCTGGAAAGGGAAAAAAATGCAATGGCAGCAGGCCCATTAAACAATTATATATATATAACACAATAAAAGAGAAAAATAAAAGAACAAGTGTATAAATATATATATATATATATATATATATATATATATATATATATATATATATATATATATATTATATATATATATATATTATATATAAGGGAAGATATTGATCAGCATCCATGGTGTCCAATTGGCAAATTCGCTATTTATTCTGTGATGATTATCCTTGAAAATGTTATTATAGCTCAAAAGCCAAATGAGCAAATAGCTGAAAAGAGTGAGTCACGCCATCTTATTCATTTATAGCTTAATATTTATGATAATAATTGCAAAAATCAGTGTTATAATTATATAAATTTTTTATTCTATATATTTATATTATATTGTATATTGAAAATAAAGTATAAACTAAAAAAAAACATAGCCACCAGAAGCACAGATGATTTGTACAACAATATAGTGGTGCTCAACAGTTCATAACGCAAAAGACGTTGATAAGCCTCTTTCTAGTTGTTCAGAGGTCAGTGCTACAATATTATTTAAGTTTTCATTAATGACTGTAAAATTTTGTATTAGTGTAAGATAGTAAACTTAACACTTTGTTTACAGTTTACCGTCTTGTCGGAGCCATTGAACATCCTTAAATTTCCCCATTTTTTTGAAGAAACCCCTCTTGGATATACCAGGGTAGGTTCTTAACATACATAGATCTATATAGTTGTACTTTAATTGTCTGATATATAGATAAGTAGTACAGTCTGTACAAATACCAAATATTGTTTATATTTGACAGGGTTTTAATGGTGGGGTTCACCTGAATCCTTCAAGATTCCGAAGCTGGGATTCACCTTAATCCTACTTCGTCTGTTTCTAATTGTGGGCTGTTTCTGATGCTGGGCTTCATTCCTGAACCCATTTTCCATTGCTGGTATTCATCCTGAATCCATCTTTTTGTGCTGATACTCTTGAGTGGGATTCCTTAGTGAATCTTTTCTCGGTGCTATTTTGAAGTTGGAATTCATCCTGAATCTTTCTTCTTGGAGTTGTTTCAGAGTTGTGGTTCGTCTGGATCCTTCTCCCCTGCCAATTCTAACGTTGGGGTTCGCCCTGATTCTTTCCTCCTTAATAGTACTTCAGCATAGTTGTGATTCCCCTGAATCATACTCACCACTTGGAACTATTCTCCCAGTCAAATTCAGTTAAGTCATCATTTATTCACAATTGTTGAGTCTGGATTTCTTATTCCCTTGATTTTTATGCATGAGCAATATTTGGAAGCGTTCGGTTTCCACTCTCGTATCTGATCCTAGAGCTATCTGTGCTCGTGTACATATTTTACACATTGGAACCTTTAACTTTTACTACAACGTGTATTTACTGATTCTATTAAATCATAATCTTTTATTCGTATGTTGTTGGTGTAGGACTGTGTGATATATTAACTTTTGTCAGACCTCCCACCATATATTTTGAGCGAGTTTAGTAAAAATAATACTTTTTACTGTGTGTCAATATCCTTTGATCTTTCTGATTTTATTGACATTATTATTCTTAATCTTCAAGAACCATATCTGAGTAGACTTCTAGAACTTATCAGATTAAACGTCCAATAAAGATCCGGGAAAGATCTATACCCTTATAAACCATTCTCTAGGTAAAAATCTTAGATTGTTATAAACCTTTTTTATATGTTATCAACGTTCACAATCCTCTTCGAATAGTCATTCAAGTAAGCAGGCCTACGGAGTCCCATGACTAACTTCCTCCGTTACGGAGAAAACCAAACCTGCTCCGTATTACCCCTGATGGTGTCCAGGTGGTTGCTGTTGCTGACTAGACATTCAACACCACTATTTTGAACATACATAACCTAACCATCCTTACGTAAATATTTATAAATTTACTTTCGTAATAATTAAAATTCTTTCGAACTTCATATTCCAAGAAAGAGCGGCACGAGAGGTAACCCACCGTCCGGGTACACTTGGTTGATCCCAGCGTACTTCCTCTCCGCCATATATATATATATATTATATATATAATATATATATAATATATATATAATATATATATAATATATAATATATATATAATATTATATATAATATATATATATATATAAAGCATTCTACGGGGTATGCATTCCCATAAAGCAGTGTTGCATACAGGCATGAGTTGGAATGCTGTTTCACACGAATGCAGGCTGAGCAGGAAAGATCCTTCGGGGCATAATTCCCATGAAGCAGTTTTACATCACAAACACACACACACACAGACACACACACACACACACACATTATATATATTTATATATATAAAATATATCAATTTATAATATAAATAATATATATATATATATATAATATATATATAATATTATATATTCTGCAAACTTGGTATATCTTACGCCTCTAAATTCTTAACAAATTTGTCTCGCACATCCCTCCTCACTATCACCTCTCATTGCGCTGCTACGTAATGTAAGGCCCTCCTAGGGTTTTATGCAGAGAATACCAGTTTATCCGACTGCTATTTGCTGTATTGTTACAAAAATATATCTTGCGTCTCTAAATTCTAACGAATTTTGGCTCCTACGCTCCTTCCATACTATGACCTCTCATTGCACAGCTATGTAACGTACATGTCCTAGGGTTTTATACAGCTAATACCAGTCTATGCGACTGTTATTTGCTGTATTGGTAAGAAAATGTTTCTTAAATTCCTAAATTCTAACACTTTGGGCTCGTACGCTTTTGCCTTACTATCAACGTAGCACTTTTATGAAATTCAACCCAGCCTCGACCTATTTCGGCTTCGTTTCTCTTGTTTTTTATTTTTGCTACCTTAATACTATCTTAAATATTACACTTCACTTTTGTTACATACCTCGGTTATTGTCATTGATTTCTTAGCAATAAATTGCCATTTATTTATTACATAAATTGTTTTTAATCACTTAATATGCAGTTGCATGATTAGTGTGTCCCCGTGGTTTTCAAAAAAGGTTAGTATGACGCGCACTCAAAGGCGTGGCTTATTTCGGAAGATAGAACAACTTCTTTCTTTAGGGCGTGTTCAGCTCGGCACTATAGTACCCCCCTGCAGAGCGGATGGCCAGGTGCCTTAGTCTAAGAAGTGTAGCGGCCTTCGCAACTGACAGCCTCTGCTCAATACATCTCTAGACGGAGGCGGTTGCAAAACAGGACGAAGGCAAGAACGGGGAGCTGGTGTTGGAGTCGCAGATGCGGGGGCGAGAACGAGTGAGAGGGCGAGGAATACGAGAAGGAAGTGGAACAGAGTCAGTATTACTTGTGGAAGACAGGGCAGGAGGTGGAGGAGGGGAAGGAGACAGCAGAGGTAGGAGCAGGAGGAGGAAAAGGACCAGGATATGTGTCAAAACTGAGAAGTTGTGGAGGTGGAGAATCGGAAGGGGAAGAAGGAGGTGAAGAGTCGGGAGGAGATGAAGGAGGTGGAGAATCTGGTACAGGATAGGAAGGTCGTGTATCCAAAGGAATCGGAATAAGTTTTGGAAACAATTCTGAATTCTGGACTTCTGGAGGATTTGCCTCAAAATAAGCTATTTTGAGACGATCGATCGATATAACTTCGGTACGAGTTGGGTAACCATTCTTTAAATTAGTGGAGATGTTTGGATTATTATCGTGGATAGATTGTCTGGGATCTTGTATCAAAAGGCTTTGTTAGTTGATTTGCTTACAGATTGTTGTGTGTGGGGCTTGTAATTAATATAATATGGCGAAGGTTTTTGCTGATGAAGCAGATTGGGTTGAGTGGTTTTGCTGGAAACCGT
>JABUQX010008048.1:82500-88665 GCA_015478945.1 Trachelipus rathkii
TACACAACCTGCCGTTCCTCTTACATCTCTTCAACTCCTTCTTCAATTTTTCATACTCAGTAAAAAATTCTTCTACATCCTTAGTGCCATATACATTAAATTTATTTATTTTCGGTATATCCCGAATTAGCACACTCCGTTTTACATGCACACTAGACTCTGAAGATTCACTCGATTCAGATTCACCACCATCACTTACACCGTCATCCAAACTACTGTACAACGAATCGATACTCTTACTTTTCGCTTTCATTCTCCTTTCATGTCTCCTGTTTTTCGACGTTTTCTTTTTCTTCTCTTTTTTCTCTTTCGGTTTCAGTTTCTCATCATCCTCCTCCACATCACTCAATCCAATTTTCTCTTGTATCTCCATCTCTTTCTTCTGATGTTCTACCCTAGGAGTAGAGGTCCTTTTACTCTTTGTCCCCCTGCTCCAACCCCTACCCCCCATTTAATCCTATGTCACTCAAATTTCTTATTCATTATGTCATCCATTCGGGCCATCATTCTCTCTTCCATTCGTTTCTCCATTTCGTCCATTCCCTTCTTCATCTCTCTCAATTCATCAATCAACTCCTCATTCTCCCTTTCCTTCTTTCGCAACGCTTCTTTCAATCTCTCCACTTCTAAACGCAATTCCTCAGCCGTAGCCATTTTTCCCTTCTCACTCACACCTGCTTCCTTCACTTTCCCGTTTTATCGCCCCACGTTGGGCGCCAAAATATGTAGTTGTTATAAAAAAAACCACAAGGAGTAGAAAGGAGTGGGTGTGATAAATTTGGTCGGGAAAATGAAGGAGCGAAGACAAACACACAATGTTGTAATTTTATTAAATGAAAAATAGAAATGAAAAAAAATAAACCTGTCTGTCTTTTCTTTATTAAATCGTCAATCAATCGTCAAAATAAAATAATTACAATATAAACATATAAAAAAAAACAATGCAATAAAAAAACAAGCAGCAGTGTACATACACAATTGGAAATAAAATTTTACAAGGAGTTCGTGTCACCATTATCACAAATCTTATATATTTATAAAATTATTTTATCAAAATGTCAACTATCGCTTTATAAATATCAAAGGTTGTTTACCAGACTTTATCGACAATATCAAAGTCAATAATAATAATCAATAATATCAAAAGTTATATACAATTATTTTCCATCAATATCAATATATACAAAATAGTCTTATCAAATTCTGGGATCAATCTCAGGGGGCAATAATCAATAATATCAAAAGTTATATACAATTACTTTCCATCAATATCAATATATACAAAATAGTCTGATCAAATTCTGGGAACAATCTCAGGGGGCAATAATCAGAAACAATTTCAGGGTTTTCTGGGGTTTTCAGGGGTTTCAATTCTGGGGTTTTCAGGGGTATAGGTTCGGGGGTAATTTCTTGTTCAGGGGTAGTGGTTTAGGGGTATTGGTTCAGGGGTAGTGGTTTAGGGGTATCTTCTTGTTTAGGGGGTATCTTCTTGTTCAAGGCAAGGGACAATCTCTGGGGACAATTCTTCTACTCTTCCAGGGGAGCTTCTCAACAACAAGAGGAAAGAAAAAAAAAACTGGTCATTGTGAAGACCAGTTTTTTCCAGTTTACAAACTAGAAAAAACAATATCAGCTATACAATTTACATATATAATAACAATAAATTAATAATAAAATTAAATATTAAGATAATAATAATACTAATAATAAGCGTAAGCAAAAAAAAAGAAGCATAAGCAAAATAATAATAATAATAATTATAGAACTTTTAAAATAATGTAATAACGGAACAATAAAAATAATAATCTATTGTAAAAAGTTATAGTAATAATAATAATATTAATAATAATAATAGTAATCATAATTATATGATAATAGTAACCATACTAACAATAATAATAAAAATAGTAAATAAATAATTCGTCATAATAATAATAATGAATTAAATATTTAGTTATGGAAGTATAATAATAACAAGAATAATATTAATATTAACTGTTACTATAATAATAATATTAATAATAATAATAATAATAATAATAATAATAATAATAATAATAATAATAATAATAATAAAAATAATTACATTAATAATAATAATAATAATAATAATTAGTAATGTAATAAATTGAAATAGTGATAAAAAAGCTATCGAATATAATAATTTAATAAACTAGTAATAATAATAATAATTAAATACCTTAGATTCCAAAATGAATAGATCTTGACAAACTTTTAAGGCTTTGTCAAAACCGTCCTGTGTTACAGTCACTTTGGAAATATGAAAAATATATAAATCCTTTGTAATTGAAAGCTAAATTTTCATTCCACTTCCCTCAGCTGAAAAACATTTGTATCATAAATAACTTATTCACTTTTCAATTAATTACGAATAAAAAATTTCCTCCCACTTCACTTCACACCCACCATAATTATACTGCAGCTGCATTCCGTCCTTTGGATGGACGTTCAATTCTTCATTCTTCCACGCCAGAACCTAAAAAAAAACTAAAAAAAAAAAAAGAAAAAAAGAAATTATGAGACAAAAAAAAAAAAAAAAAATTAAAATTAACCAACATCCCTCCTATCTAAGTTTGGTCTCATAATTCTAAACCCCATCATTCACCATAAGATTCATAACACACTCTTCATAACCCCAATCATACTCCTCTAGCTCGTCCTCTATTCCTAGTTACAGGGTCTCTCGTATTCTAAGCTAACTTTTTCACTTTCTTCCTACTCAATACTTTCATCTCTCAAGTCCTTACATCTATTACTTCAGTCCTACTTTCTTTCCTAGTTAAGCCCTTCAGAACATCTCAGGCAATCCTCCTTTATCAATCTTCTACGCCTTGCTATTTGCTCGTTATTTCATTACTACTTCATCCGGTTTCCACACAATTTATTCAATCAAGCTGCTTCCATATGCACACTATTTTCCTTAAATTCTCTCAATCCTACTAATATACTTTCTCTCTCATTCAACGGAAATTTACACATTGTATACGTTTGATTCATTGTGCGCATATCATCATTCTCATTATCCCACAAAAATCCAGAAAATTCATCCACACCACTTTCATTCTCAACAAATCTCTTATTCTTACCAACCTTTCGTCTTCTTTTTCTCCTAGTTTCCACTAACACCAAGTTTTTGCCATCCAACCATGAATCATGCCCCTCAACCTCTTTTTCCTCATTCTCATCATTCACTAGAAAACCATACACTGGGTGAGCCTTCACATACTCAGGCGGTTCCCTCCACGGTCGTAACTGTGTCTGATGCGCTCTAATCTCATTCATTCTACCATTCTTATCACCTTCTATCACATAACTCACTCCATTCGACATCACTGTCTTCACAACATCTTTTCTCTCATCTTACTGACATTCAACCGCCCTTTCTCAATTACTTCCTTCAAAACTTTATCCCCTACCTCAAAACTTGCAAACTTCAAACTCCCTCTTCTCCACACTTCCCTATCACTTTCAGGCAATCCCAGGCAATCCTAACCTAGGTCTCACAAACTTCTCAAAATTCATTACATACATACACAGAGACATACCAGTAGCCCTATGTACAGTCATATTATATGCCCATAATACTTTTCCTAACCAATAATCCCAATCATTCTCTTGTTCACTCATCATTCTTAACATCTCACTCAACGTCTGTATCGTTCTTTCAGCCAATCCATTCGAACTAGGCATATAAGGCGTCGTTTTCACATGTTCAATCCCCCAATCACTCAACATTTGCTCAAACGCCTGTCCTACAAACTCCGGCCCATTGTCACTCAACATTCGCTTCGGTTTACAAACACACATTGGCAACAACACTTCTCTCACTACCTTAGCTACATTCACACTAAGTTTTTTCCTTCTACCAGGCACTGCATATGCAAAAACTTACTGCTTATGATCCACGCATCACAAACCAATCCTATACTATTTTTGCCAAAACTTACTTCCTATCATAATTTTTCTCTATCACCAATTTATATGCACGGCCCACTCAAACACTGCAATGAAGCTCACTTACACTGTTTCTATCACACTCAATTACTATAAAATACTGGTTTTTCTCCCCACGCATAATGCACACTCACGACTACCTTAAGCAACTTGCTCACAACAATCAATACTTCTTGCAACGGAATCACACCTACATTACACATAGCCTTTAAGTCCTTCATATACTGTCTCACTTTCCTAATCCCTATCTGCTCAGGTTTCTTACATACCTCAGTCATAACTTCCTTCCGCAATTCTTCTATACTCTCAGGCACTCTCGCAACCAACCTATCCTTAGCTAAATCTTGTAAACCATACAACACACTTTCGAATATAGAATCACCTCCACCTCGACTTTCTTTCCCCTTCATTAATCCCTTAGGCAAATACTCAGGGTCTATTACCAACTTTTCATTCATACTTTCACTCCCTGGCATTCTCGACATCAAATCAGCAATCTCATTCCTTTCACCCGGAACATACTCAACCACATAATCAAAATCACTCAAATCTTCCAAAGTTCTCGCAAGCCTACTATCAACTGTCCTCATTCGCTGCAAATACACTAAGGGTTGATGGTCCGTTCGCACTACAAACTTAATCCCATACAAAAATGGACGCAACGATTTCAAAACAAAACCTCAAAGCAGCCAACTCTTCAATTGTAGAATATTTTCGCTCCGTATAAACGCTTTTGAAACATACGCAATCACTCGTTTTCTTTCAATCCCATCAATCACCTGCTCTTGCATCAAACAACCTCCCATACAATACCCACTTGCATCCGTATACACTTCCAAAGGTTTAGCATACTCACTATAATCTGGATACGCCAGCTCTACATCTTTTGCCACTTCAGCTTTCAACTTATCAAACGCTTCATTCATTCTATCATTCCACTTTACAATCGTACTCTTCTTTTTCCCAGTCCATCAGATCAACGGTTTCATCACACCCGAACAATCTTTTCATAAACTTCCCTTTCCAACTCTACCAAACCTAAAAATCCTCTCAACTCTCTAACATTCCTCGGTTTCGGAAAATTCCGAACCTTTTCCACAAACTTCTCCGCTTTCTTTAACCCAGTCGCACTTACCTTGTGTCCCAAGAATTCAACCTCATCCGCAAACCATTCACATTTCTCAACCTTCACTTTTATACCTACATCCTCCAACTTTTTCAACACATCATTCACTAACTTCAAATGCTCAGGGAAAGATTCAGTCATTACCAATATATCATCTATAAACACCATCACATTCTTACTGGGAAAATCATTCATGACCACATTCATCGCCCTCTGAAAAGCTGCCGGAGCATTGGCCAACCCAAAGCTCAAGTTCCTAAACTGATAATGTCGCTTAGCAGTCGAAAAAGCAGTCACACACCTACTATCCTCTTCCACTGGCATCTGATAATACCCACGCACCAGATCCATTTTTGTAAAAACTTTCATCCCACAATCGGACTATTCCAAGGACTCACACTCTCTTCCAACACACCTATTCGCTCTAACTCTTCACACTGCTCTTCAATCTCATTCGCAACGGGGGAGGAAAATGACGAGGCCGCTGATATATGGGGGCGTCCTCGATAAACAATCCAGAACGCTGGTAACTGGACCCCCAAAAAATAAATCCTCGTCACCGCTTACTCAGGCTTCCTCCTCTCCTACAACATTCGTACAATTTTTTGTCTCCTCACTTCATTTAAACCCTCTGGCAATCGCACTGTCAACCATTTCATCATGCATCCAATCCTTCTTCTCAATATCACCTGCAAACACACAACATTTATTCTCTCTTGAGTTCTCTATAATCAAAACAGAATACAAACTACCAACCTCATCACCAGCCCTTATACCTCTCACTCTCTTCTTTTTAACTTCAGGCACCTTTTGCACTATATACCTGGGATTATTCATATCTAGTATCCATCAAATACATATGCACCTTTTAACTATATCTAGCATCATAACATCCCACAGAACATGCTTTCTGGTTTACATCATCCTACATTCTCATCCACCCTACTTCAACACTTACCACTTCATCTGTCTTCAAAGCATATCCTCCAAAGCAAAAACACTTCCACTAACTTTTAACAATTTTCACTTCCATCATCCTCTATAATTTCATTTCACATACATCT
>JABUQX010008049.1:0-2500 GCA_015478945.1 Trachelipus rathkii
AAGCCCGAGCACTCCGAGTGTAGGAGTCGCCTCTGCATATTATATCGGTATATATATAATATATATTATGATATATATATATATATATATATATCATATATATTATATATATATATATAATATATAATATATATACTATATATATATTGAGTCGTCCTCCCATGTTTTCGGTTCATCGGCGCGCACTTTGATGTATATACGTACATATATATATATAACTATATATACTACTATTTATATCTATATATATATATATATATATTACTATTAGGTAGTATATTAGTATAATATATTTATATATATAATAGTATACTATATATTACGTATATTATATATATATATTGTTTTTACTTAGCGTACTTTTTTTCCCAATGCTGGGGAGGTGGGCAATCAACAGTAGTGAGCTGGAAAGAGGGACAAAATCAGGTGATGTGTATTCCAATCCATAGCAGCCTTGTTGGATGAGGTCTTAATACTGACTATTTGATGTCGTTTTGAAATGCGGGAAACTTCGTGAAATTAATTGAAACGTCTCTGTTCATATTTTCTTATGAATTTAATTTTCCAAAATAGCATATCTTCATTTCACTTTGTCACTCTCTCTAGCGAAATTGTGATTTATTTCAATTTCCAATTTTGTTGTTTTAAGTTAAAGTTTACAAAAAAAAATATAAAATAGTTTTATGCAAAACTTTTAACGTCTTCATTTCAGAAGATTTAATTGGGCTTGAAAGTGATCAATATCCTTACTTATTTCTTTTTAAATGCCAAAGTTTGAGAGGGAAATGTTTTACTTTACAGTGCATTGAAGTTCGGTTTTTTTTCTCTTTATTTGTTTCTTCCCTGTATTATAAAATCGTTGGATCTCTTCTATTTGATAACACTCTTATTCCGAGACACCAGTTATTTATATATATATCATATTAGAATTATATAGATTGATATATGCTCCCTAGTATATATATCTTATATTATATATGATATTATATATATATTATATATCTATATATAATATATATATTATATATATAACTGATTATTATCATATGGACAAAGACTAACGCCACATGGAACCGAGAGGTCGGATCCAAAAAAAATTTGCGACCCAGCGTAGCCTCTATGATAATAAATAGATGTTCTAGGAGTGAATTTTTTTTGTGACCTGACTCCATTTTGAACTCCCTGTAGGGTGTGAAATTAGGTTAGGTTAAGGTTTAGGTTATAGGCTAGGTAGGTTAGGTTAGAGGTTTCAGGCCAAGTCAGGTCACCCCTAGGAAAAAATTTTAATTTCGCCCCTAAAACCATAATAAAACATCATATTATGTATTAGAAGAGTATATTTTTTTTTCTTTGATCCGACCTCCCGTTCCGTGGGGGCGTTTATATATATTGTAATATCCTTACTATATTATATACTTATTTACACGGTATGAAGTATATATATATACTCACTAATATAGCTTATGTCTGTGTGAATAACCTCATCATATATAGTATATATCTTGACATATATAGTTATTATATATTATATGATACAGTATATCGGACTATTCTATATACTCTTCATAGGTCTACCTTATAGATTATATATTATATCATATATATATGAATTTCCTTCGAAATGCTTTACCTAAGTAATTTATTGTGTCCAATCTTCTTCTTTTCAAAATAGAATCTCGTTTCTTCTGTACTTTCCTTCTCCACGCCAGATGGAATGCTGAGAAAGAAATATTCGATGGTTTTTCCTCTCACAGATTTTTTGGCGAACGTTATTTGCAAAGAAAAGGAATGACTAATCATTCTTCATCTGTTGCATGCCACGAAAAAGTGACTGTTTCTCTATGACTAGCTTGAATACTCCGTTATATTTGTAGCCTACGCATTGAATCTTCTCCGAGTTTATAAAACAAATCATTTAGTTTTTTCTTTTCATCTGCACCATATACACTTAATGTTTTTTTTTTTATATTTTGTGCTTTGAGCTGTCAGGTCATTTGTGATAAGGTCCTCGACTCCTCATCCGAAAATATCTCGGCCCTTTGACGCTCAAGTCACCAAGTAATATAACTTTTTATTATCTATATTGAAAAAAAAATATGATAGTGTAATCAACTCATTTAACTGTGAAAGCACAACAAATCACTGCAATTGTTTTGTTGTTTGTTCGATGAGCAGGTTAGCTATTTCAGATTGTCTTAAATTAAATCTTAATAATTATTCTAATCAACTCTCTTATATCGTCATATAATTATTTTATATATATATATAATATATTAATATAATATAATACTATATGATATATATATATATATATTATATATATATATAATATTAATTATATATATATATTATAATATATATAATTATATACCATCATCATCATCATCATCTTTCATCATTCTGCATTCTTCATTCATCATCATCATTCATCATCATCATCATCATCATCATCATCTCATCTAATCTCATCTTTTTAATTCGATCATCACATCATTTCATC
>JABUQX010008049.1:7500-29251 GCA_015478945.1 Trachelipus rathkii
TACCTCTTTCTATACTATATTTAACTTATTTTTTTAACGTATATATATAATTCATTACGTAGTAAATTTACTAATATAAATATATTATTATTATATAATTATTATTATCATATATATATATATAATATTATTTATTTATATTTAATATATTATTTATGTATAATATATATATTATAATATTATATAAATTAATATTATATATTTATTATATAATATATTTATTTTATATAATATATAATATATGTATGAATATATATATAATTATATATATATATAATATATATATATAATTATATATATATACTATTATATATAATTATTTTAATATATATTTATATTTTTTTTACTATTTTAATATTTATTTTATATATATATATTTATTTTTATTATATATATTAATAATTATTATTGATAAATATTACCTTTATACTCATCTTATATGATTATATATATATAACATAATTAATTTATTTATATTTCTATTATATTATATTCGTAATTTCTTTGATATTTTATTTTTTAATATGTATATATATGTGACTACAATATTTATATTTATATTATATGTATATTACTATTAATTATATTTATTTTATCTTGGTTTTATATATATATAATCCAATGTTCTCATCAAATGTAAATTATATTCCTTATATATAATATTCAAAACATATAATATATTAATAAATATAGTATTTTTTATATGTAGTATTATATTAATTTAGTGAATACTATACAGTATAAATACATTATGTAAGTAGTAAGAGATAGATATAAATTTATTAGTTTATTTAGAATTATTACTTATTATATTAATAATTTATAATATTAATTTAATTTATTGTGTTCATATGATATTAAAATTTTATAGATATTAATATTAATATATATATTTTTCACTATGTTACTACAGCCAGTGTATAAATTTTCCATATTATATAACTATACTATATTTATATAAATCATGATTTTATGGAATATATGAAAGCAACAAAGTGTAGCCCTTAATAGGAATAATAATAATTTTCCTCCCTATATATTACCTATAAAATTTTATAGGTATTAGGTAATATTTGTATAATATTATTACTTATCAATATAACGTTTACTTTTTTTTAAATATTGTCCTTTATTTATTTTATTGTAGGCTTACTTTATGATGAGCTATACATCTAGTTATATATTCTAGCTAGGTGGAAGCATTATAATATTATAATTATATATAATCTGGAGCGACTAATATTAATATTATATTGTCCAGCCTATATTAATTAGTTCACCTTCATGTGAATGCGTAGGTGTATATTATTTATACATATTGATATATTGATTTATGGTATTAATAATGGTGTAATAATATATATTATTAATGATATTTTATTTATTAATTATATTATATTTATATTTAAATATAATATAATTATATTTAATATATTATATAATGGATCTACAAATTGCTTATTTAATTATTTATTCCAATTATTTAATTTTAGAAAAGAGAATTTTCTCAATTTTAGGAGCTAAAATTTTTTATGTTTCTAATGGTTTTAAATTTTATATAGTTATAATTATTCTTATTTCTAATTTATATTTATTGAACAATTAATTTTTTATTTAATTAATTATATTATCTATATATATTTATGTAATTATATTTATTAATATTATAATATATATTTTTATATTTATATTATTATATATTATTATTATATATATTAATCTATATATCTCTAATATATTATTATATATATATATATTATATATATAGTTATATTATAAACTTGATTAAAATACTAGGTATTTGTTGATTAAAATT
This sequence comes from Trachelipus rathkii, assembly GCA_015478945.1. Lineage (NCBI taxonomy): Eukaryota > Metazoa > Arthropoda > Malacostraca > Isopoda > Trachelipodidae > Trachelipus > Trachelipus rathkii. The sequence goes on from JABUQX010008049.1 coordinate 9,317, forward strand.
TGATTTATTAACTGTAATTTACTAAGATAGTTCATTAATTATTATTATTAATTTTATTATTATTATATATATTCCCTCTATTTGGCAATGAAGTATTTAATTATTATTTATTAATTATTATTAATTATTATATTACTTAGTTTCTAATCAATTACGTCTAACTGTTTGCGATTGTTATTATAATATATACTAATAGAGTATGCCATCTATGGTAATAAAACTGAACTATTTAATATATAGGTATGATTTATATTATAACCTATAGTCTTACCCCATAAAACCTAAGCTATATTATATATATAACGATTATGCACATAACTAATCAGACGTAAGTATTTAAATTAGTTAACTGTTATTAATTATAATATAAATTATATCTATAAAATAAAATAGTACTCAGGTCTCAGGTGTTTGAGAATTCTGATATCCACTCCTATAGTTAGCAACTAGTTATAGTGATTATTATGTTATTAAAACTTGATCCAACTGTTAATAACTCGACATAGTATATATATATAACATTATTATAGTCTGCACTGGTCCTAAATCTTACACTATGAGAATAAGAACAAATGACGGAGGTATAATACACATTGTAAAAGCCAAAGGTCTTGCAATTAATAAATGTATCAAAGATGCAGTATATTTTGAAAAAATTATTATAACTAGTGGTCGATCTTTGCTCTGAAAATAGTGTAGGTCACGACGAATCGTTATATGAAAATTTCAAACATGAAGTTGCAACCGTGAAGGTAATGAACAAAATACATATAGATGATGATGTGGGTACCAATGAATTACTTCATAAAAAAGAGACGTATCAAAGAATTCTAATGCTAATTTACACTGTAGCAGCAGAGGTGGAATATGCTATTCAGTAAAAACACGAATTTTTTAGCCTGGACAGTATGGAGGTGTTTCCATCATTACAGGAACAAAAAAGATGCAACTTACTACTGATAAGCGCATTTTTATAAAAAAATTAGTGCCGGATTGTACCTTTCGGATTTAAGGGTGCTTTAAAAACGTTGTAGATAATATATCCTCATTTATTGATTTATATTTATAATGATTCAGATTAAAAGGAATGTAAATAATAAAAAGTTGTTTTCGTACCCTCTTTTCTTTGTTCAAATCTTTCTTATAGAGATGATAATTGAACGAGAGGGAAATATTAGAGATGGAATGTGAAATAAGTAAGCTGAAAAACAACACTCAATGGTTACCGATTTGCACATTATATTGGCTAGTGTTACCAGATCGTATAATTTATTCTCTAAATTTATAAAAGAAATAAGTCGTTTAGATAATACTTTAAAGTTTTTGATATGCCAGATAAAGTTAAACCACTTACATCACACATTGAGTATTGACCTGCTAAAATTTCGTTTGAATGGTATGAAATGTCTATCATACCTCCGACTTTAAGAACTCGTGAATAAAAATGATCCGTTGAGAGTGACAAGTCGCTTTATATAAAATTTCTTGTCGAAACCATGCGTTGTTCCCAAATGCAACAACATGCGCTGAAGCCAAATGTTGCTATATCCAATAATAATTAGTTCTCTAGATTTATGAAAAGTGAGAATGGAGTATATATATATATATATATATATATATATATATATATAATATAATAGAGAAAAGTATATATATATATATATATATATATATATATATATATATATTATATATATATATATATATATTATATATATATATAAATATATTATATAAATATATATATATATATTATATATATATATATATTATATATTATATAATATATATATACTATATATATATATATATATATATATATAATAATATATATATTAAATTATATATAATTATAATATATAAATATAATATATATATATAATATATATGATGAGGAAACCCAAACCCAAAGGAGAGTGCCAAATATATAAGAACGTTTCGCGCTAGTAGCCTAAGCGCATCATCAGCTAGCTATAAGTAAATAAATAAAGTTATGTCTCTTCTATTTAAAGCTCTTTAATATCATAAAATATATAAAATATATAGAAAAGTAAAAAAATATATAATAAAAATTTAACAAAAAATCACAAAAAATTACAAAAAATTAAATCTTTTATTAACCTCGTTTTAACTAACCTTACATACTGGATGAACCATTAAAGAATGAATGAAACAAGATTAACATCCGACATTATATACCTAAATTATACAATAAATTGGTTTTATTGTTTGGGACTACTAAACTTAAAAATCGGTATTTATAACAATAAAATAAATGAAAATTATAAAAAGACATATATAATGAAATATTAATTAAAATAAATAAGTTTGATTGAGATAATAACCTTCAAAATTAGTAAACTCTTTCAGGACAAAGATTTTAATCCCTAAAGAGTTTGCACCCGATAGTCTACCTCTTGTATAAGTGTGCTGGCTGTAATTCCCGCTATGTAGGTCAAACAGGCCTAAAACTTTGCATCAGGATTGCCACACACAAGGGTTTTTCTTTCGTACCAATCTTCCTCTATCCTCACCTGAATTTTCATTCATACGTAGCCATAGCCACGAAAAAGATCATCCCATCACTACCAACGACTTCTCGATTCTTGCCTCCGTCACTGATACTCGCAACAGGAAAATCTTGGAAGCCTCTACATTCAAGCGCAAATGCAGCCTAACCCAACTCTGATTTATCTTCAATCAAACTTGATTTATTTTAATTGTAATAATTTTCATTATATATTCCTTATTAATAAATTTTCAATTCTTATTATACTGTTATGAAATACCGATTTAGTTTAGTAATTCCAAAACCAACCAAATTGTATGTATTAATTTAGTATAAATATGCTCGATGTAATCTTGTTCATTCATTCTTATGGTTCTTCCAGTTAGGTAAGGTTAGTAAAACGAGGTTTAATAATAGATTAAATTTTTTGTAAATTTTTGTAATTTTTTGTATTTTTTATATATTTTTTACTTTCTATATATTTTATATATTATATAATCGTAAATATTATAGATATTGTTTCATTATAATTTATTATTTACTTATAGCTGATAATGCGCTTAGCTATAGCGCGAAACGTTCCTTATATATTATGGCACTCTCCTTGGTGTTTGTCTTCCTTTTCATCTTAAATTGAGGTTCCCTAGGAACACAGAACATAGAATAGAATAAATGCACTTATAACGTTAGTTTCACAGGAGTTTTTTTTTCAAATAGTTTATGTTTTTAACGGCACTTATTCACTGCATCTAACTCTAAATCAGGGGGCTGGATTGAATTCAGTGTCACTCGTAGGGGTCAACAGAAATGGGTTAACGGACTAAACTCGCTTTAGTCCCCCTTTCCTGATCCTTAATTAATGATCTATAAATCTGCCGGTGGAATAATGAGAAATCTTCCTATGTAAGTGCTTTATTTAATCAAGGAAGTGATTTATCACAATATGTTTCACTTGACAATGAGAACAATAATATATGATTGTCATTATGATTATAATATTTGTACAGGATTGTTCATAATTAAATAATAAAAGAGGAGTGCTCGTGGCACAACCTCTTGTGGCGCGATCTCATGGCCAAAGTCCTGGTGCCCAGCATTCACAATTGTGGCACACCTTACATTCCAAATCTCGCTCCTCCCATCTTTGGGGAGAGGCCTGCCTTTGGTTGGCAACAGTGAAATATAATGTTAAAGGATTGTACAATGTATACAAAGGTGTATAGGATTTTAGGCATACATGCTAATGCTTACAAGTTTTGCATTTAATTGCGTAGTAATATTTTCAGCCCACATTTGGTAGATCCCGGTTGCCAAAGAAATATGAAAGCTTTAATTAGTTGGTACAAATAATCACCTTTTCATATATCTTTAGAACATCCCACCTTCTGAGAATGGAGTCAGAAAGAGAGAGAGAGAGAGAGAGAGAGAGAGAGAGAGAGAGAGAGAGAGAGAGAGAGAGAGAGAGAGAGAGAGAGAGAGAGAGAGAGAGAGAGAGAGAATTTAAGACATGCATAAAGGAGAAGGGATAAAAGATAAGACAGAACACTACGAAGATGAAAATTTAGGAAAGCATTGATTAACCTAACAATGACATTTACAATAAAATAACTAGGTACTTTGTCGTCAAGGTTTATAAAGTTTACCAATATTTTTTTCCCATTTTCTATCACTTATTAGTCGGTTCTGAGTTTCTCATCTTTATGATTTCGTTATCTTTCTGGGTTTCTGAATAAAAAAATAAATAATTCTTTTCTTCATTTGCGCAGATGAATTAAAGTATTACTCAATTTCGTCTTCAAAGTCCCTGCAAATAGTGAATTCGATTATATGGTATTCGTTTTATCTTCTCTCATTTATGCCTCTCTGTTTATTTGAGTCGTTCATTTTTCTTTCCATTTGAAGGTCAAACTGTTTCTATAGCAACCGAGAGAGCTTCAGATATTTGTTCGATGGGCATCTCGTATAGGCTTATTTGAGCACTGTTATTTTTTTCTTTTTGTTTTTCTTTTGACCAGCTGCTCTGTGTTCGGTCTTCGTGCGAGAGGAAGGATGATGAGGTGTGGAACCTCTCGTTTTCCGTTTTCAGAGCTGTCGTTTGACTCTTATTTTCGGGTAAACCTTTACATATCTTATTAAAATTTTAATTTAGAATTTTTTTTGGATAGACTACCTACTTGCTACGGAGAAGAAAGTTTAGGAAGAAAAGAACATGCAAGATGGTCCCCCATGCTTATATGTAATAATTTCGTAATGCATTAAACTGATAAGAACTCTAATATCGCTTACATTTTATATCTGTTACAATTTTGAATTTTTTTGGTCCCTTTCATTTCTGCGCTTGCGCACTGAACGTTGGTAAACATATTGGACTGAGGCTGTCTCTTACGAGCACTGGCTCTTTACATCAATTTTGTTTACACTTTGAATATTATTTTAATTTTTGATCAATAAATGGTAGAATGCCCTTTTTATGCGATTGTCTCACGAAATAATTGTTACTAAAATTTTAATCTTTCTTTATAAGAATGCAATATTGCCTAATAAAATATTTATACACTCCATCCAATTTCATTTTAGATGGTCAAAACGACGGTGGTTTTGAACTTTATAATTTACAAATGTTACCAAATAAAGCATATTTTTACTTCAACCAAACAACTTCGATTCGTCAGAAAAATATATGTAAGTTTTAGTAAGATTATTTTAATAATGGTAATGCAGCATTCTAATTACTTTTAAACTCTTAAGATGGACTGAGATTTATTTCAAAGGTTGTTAACGTCGGTAGATAGCTTTAGGCGTGAAAATATCTTGAACGCAATTTTCATTCAAAGCATCGTCAACCAATTGTGGCGCCAAAACGCCCTCTGGTGATCTTTTTTAAAGCTATGAACGAAAGTTTTGTTCAAATTGGTGTCACACCTTCAACTATCTACTGTATAATCATTTGAAATATCTAAGAATATACATATGCTATGATATATAAAGTAATATTCATCATTGCGTGGAATTTTTGACAGATACTATAAAAATTATTTGAATTTCGTATTAATGTAATGCCTCGGACCTTTTCAGATTTTGAAAAGCAAAACAGCTCAGAGCTTTTTTAATGGTAAAATTTCATTTTTGTTTTGAGGTGCATGCTAGACCTTTACAGTTATTTGATTAAATATATTTTTCACGAATGATAAAGACATTTCTATACCTCTGCTATTAATCCACAATAAATTTCATTTATCTAAATAATAGTTCGACATGGTTTAACAAAATAACAACATACTATCATTGCTTATCATTGCCGTCAGACAACTGTTACCTAGGATCCGGTCAGATCTTAAAATTTTAATGACACAATTGAAAGCATGCTTCACTTTATCAACCACTTGCAACTCAGCCGATAAAATGTAAATTCATATAAGGGTTACATCAATGGTAAAGAAATATTTTAAGTTGTTAGTTATTCTTACGAGGATTTACATTCATTTTAAATGTTATCAACTATTACACCTATTAAAACATCATTTTAGCAAGGAAAAAGAAAGATATAATATTATGCATCATTGGTTCAATAACAGATAGCTTTAGAAAACAGTAGCACTTTCAGTTTTAGGCTTCACGTTTAATATAACATTTTTATTAATTTGATCATTTTAGTTAATAAAAATATTTAGATTTTCAAAATTTTCGTACGGAGAGCGATTTCAATGTTCTGTTCATTTTGAATATTTTTATTATTATTATTATTATTATTATTATTATTATTATTATTATTATTATTATTATTATTATATTATTATTATTATTATTTATTATTAATATTATTATATCATTTATCATTATCATTAATCATTATCTATTATCATATTATTATTATTATTATTATTATTATTATTATTATTATTATTATTATATTATTATTAATTATTATTTATTATTATTATGAATTACTATTATTTTTATTATTATTATTATTTTATTTTTATTATTATTATTATTATATTAATTATTATTATTATTATTATTATTATTATTATTATTATTATTATTATTATTATTATTATTATTATTATTATTATTGTTCACTATGTTAATTATTTGATAAATAGAAGTTTATACAATGTTCTAATTATTTAACAAATTCTTGTTGTTGTTGTTTTTAATTCCGAGATTCGTATCATTTTCTTAAGGTGGGATGCTGGGAGATGCTCGTTGGTGGGGGTTATAGCCTTTAACAGTTGACTTTCCTTCTTGCTGGGGTATGAGCGGGGGAGTTTTCGGGTATTTATTTTCGGGTAACCAATCTTGAAGTGAGGAACTGGTATTCGTTCCTGGGGGAATGTAGTGAGCATTGGAGAGGGGGTGTGATTTTTCTATTCCCTCTTTTTTTTGTTTAAGGAGAAGCTTTTGAAGTCGATGATTTTGTTGTGTGGGAGGAAGGATCATCTCCATTGGCGGGGGACAGAGTAAGATGTGGGGGAGGTGACTTTCTATTTCCCTTTTCTTCTGGAGCACTTTTAGGCCTAAAATGTGAAAGTTTGTTTGAGAATTTAAACCGTTTTGGTAGTGACGCTCTTCTTGTAGTTACGCGCCATTTGTTTTTGTTTTCTTTTTCACTTTGAATGCGCTTGTTGCGCAGGGTCTTTTTTTTCTAACACTACGACTTTATTCATTTTTGCGATAAAACATTGTATCTTCACGTAGTTAACTCTTTTTTTTTTTTTTTTTTTTTTTTTTTTTTTTTTTTTTTTTTTTTTTAATCACTTGATTTTTAATGCACAGAACATAGAATAGAATAAATGCACTTATAACGTTAGTTTCACAGGAGTTTTTTTCAAATAGTTTATGTTTTTAACGGCACTTATTCACTGCATCTAACTCCAAATCAGGGGGCTGGATTGAATTCAGTGTCACTCGTAGGGGTCAACAGAAATGGGTTAACGGACTAAACTCGCTTTAGTCCCCCTTTCCTGATCCTTAATTAATGAACTATAAATCTGCCGGTGGAATAATGAGAAATCTTCCTATGTAAGTGCTTTATTTAATCAAAGAAGTGATTTATCACAATATGTTTCACTTGACAATGAGAACAATAATATATGATTGTCATTATGATTATAATATTTGTACAGGATTGTTAATAATTAAATAATAAAAGAGGAGTGCTCGCGGCACAACCTCTTGTGGCGCGATCTCATGGCCAAAGTCCTGGTGCCCAGCATTCACAATTGTGGCACACCTTACATTCCAAATCTCGCTCCTCCCATCTTTGGGGAGAGGCCTGCCTTTGGTTGGCAACAGTGAAATATAATGTTAAAGGATTGTACAATGTATACAAAGGTGTATAGGATTTTAGGCATACATGCTAATGCTTACAAGTTTTGTATTTAATTGCGTAGTAATATTTTTAGCCCATATTATATATATATATATATTAATATATTATAATTATATATATATATAATAAATATATTTAAATATTATATATATAATATATATATATATATATATATAATATAATATTATATATATATATATATATTATATATAATATATATATAATATATATCAATAAGATATAAATCTATGCGTCATGTTATAATGGATGGATCTAAAAATTGTGATAAAGACTAAAAGTATTTTCCTTGTTTTCGTATTATTATTTTCTGAATAGGGGACGGAGGTTAAAATGTGATAAGCCTAAAATTATTTTTTTGTTAGATAATTGTTATTTTCGGAAAGTGGGACGGAGTCTTAAATATAATGATAGTCTAGAAGTATTTTTGGTAGGTATTGTTATTTCTGAAAATGGGCGGAGCTTTAAATGGGAATAAACTAGAAGCAGTTCAATGTTTGTAACTGTTATTTTTGTGAAAGTAGTTGAGCCTTATATTGAATTATGATATTAAAAGAAGAGCAAGATTTTAAGTCTCTCGTAAATTATGCTTAGAAATATAAATGTAACATGAATAAATTTTGTCAGTATATTCCATGTTAAAATGTTTTAAAATAATAAATGAAAAACTTTTTATAATTTCTTATGCACAAAGAACAATATTTCATATTATTATTTAAAACAACATTGAGTTCTAAGTAGAAAAAGGGTCTAAATTATGATGAAGCAATAGAACAAATAGTCATGGATGGATGGGAAGGGGGTGTGGTGGTTTGCTTGCATTATCTGGTTTAGAGGCGATAAAACAAAAAAATTTAATAAAGAAACTTTTACATAACTTTACTTAATGATTTTTACACGAAGAAACTTATTTTTACTGTTATCTATAAAACAAAAGTGAAAGGCAAAATATGACTTTAAATTAATAGATCAATGAATCACGCGAGGGTGGAAAGGGTTGGGTGGGTGTTGCGTTACTTTTTGCTTTGATAAGAGTCATTAAACACAATAGATTAAACATTAACCCATTGCATCCCTCTAGACATAATCTTACAGAACACTATCTTTATTGTTATGCAAAAAAATGTGTACAAAACATATGACTTAAAGCTCAATGGATCCGTAAAATTACGCGGGAGGTGGGAGGGGTTGGGGGTTTAGGGTGGGATTGGGTTTTGGATGGTGGGTGGGGTTGGTTACTTCAAGTATAAATTTAAACTGCTTACTGCTTTTTATGGGAATTAAAGTTTTTTTAATCGTTATAAACGTAGAAAGAAAAAAAAATTAATAAAAATATAATTTCTAATTATTTTTAAATAAGTAAAATATAAAAATATAAATAAATAATATGTTAAAAATAATAAAAATTAAAATATACATTTATTAGCTGAAATTACAATTTACAAAAATAATTTTTTTAAGTAAATTCAAATTTAATCAATGTAGTTGATATAATAATTAAACTTGTAATGTTGACAAATGTAGACCAAAACAGTATATGTAAAATAAAACTTAGAGATAGGAAAACTTAATAAAATTTGTAGAAATTTAAAGGACTTGGAAAGATTGAATAAACTTTGAAAATATAAAGATTCAGTTTACAAAATAAAAAAAACATCTAACGCTTACTAAAGGAAATGAGGTTTGAATATTTGAAATTTGAATATGGAAAATATAGAATGTTATTATATGCTTATGTGCTTCCACAAAATGTTAACACAATGTTTAGAAAGGGGGATAGAAAATTTTATTAAAGTAAATATCTAACTTTAATTTAATACTGCAAAAGAAATGGAGCTTTGAATATTAAATGTGAAAATATGAATGTTTCATCATACAGCAGAAGAAAACGGGAGGGACACAAATATATGACGTGATATAGATTGATATCTGTACATGTTAGAACAGAACCAGTCATGTGACATAAAAGTAAGGCAGCATTAGGTGTTGTTAGTTCGGATGTGGTAAGGAATAATATTCCATTTAGAGAAGGTTAGGTTAAATTACTTTTTGAGGTCCACAACCTCCCTCAAGGGGGACATGGACTAAAACTTGCCTCCCAACGAGTCATGTCATCAGAAGCAGGGAGTACAAAAGTTTGGTTTGAGAACAACGATTTCTGCTCTACCTCCCTAAATTAGAGGGTTCGATTATTCGTTAACATTAACCCACCCACCCCTTCACCGCATCCCGAAAACCCTTGAATCTGCATTCAGGATATCTAGACAACGGAAATCGTGGAAAGTTCAATTTAAGATGTCGATCTGGGGGTAAAGGCCGCACGATATATCGAGTGGAATTATTAGATAATGATCTTCCGATCATTTGAAACCTTCAAGGAACCCAAATAGCACCAGGGTTGGAAAAAACCCCGGGTTGGGAAACAAAAATAACGCAGCCCATCGTTTTTTTGGGCTTTTTTGGTTTATTTGTTTTTGGGGGTTTAATTGGGGCTTTTCTTGGGCTTTTTTAAAAATTTCTATTTTTGATGAAAAATAAAAATATCAATATAATTAATTGAATTTCTTTTTTTGTAATGTCATTTTAGTAAAATGAAGATCAAATTATTAATAAATAGGTATAAATTTTACAAATTAAACATAATTCTTAAATCAAATTGTCCAATTTCCCACTGCTGAATGAATGTCATTTCTTAAATTGGTGATACTTGTAAAGGTAAATGATTTGCCATTGTTACAGGTTATTGATAGTAATAACATGCAGGACTATCTTAAGTATAGTAATTAAGTAATATATTTAATTTAATTATTATTTAAACTTTGAACATGTTGTCACATCAATATTGAGGCTATGATTAAAGCCAAGTAAGTTAGAAATACTCATAGTCAGTAGTTTGTTACCGTATAGAAACTAGCAAGCTTCACAGATACCTCCCCAGGCTGACCACACCCACCAGGGTTTTGGGTAAAAACGGATTAAAATTGGGAGATTTGGAAAAAAATACAGTATACGTATATAGTCACTTTATTAAAAAAAATTATTAAAGGCCCACTGTAGAAAATTTTCTGGAGAGTTTTTAATTTATATATATTATTATATATATATATATATATATAATATATAATTATTTATATATATATATATAATAATAATAATATAATAATATATATATAGTATTATATATATATATATATAATAATATATATTCATTTTTTAAACTAAATGGCAATGGTATCATGGGAAATAGTGAAGAATGGTTTCCACAGGGTTAGTGCTGGGGCCACTATTGTTCCTCATATAATATATAATATATAAATGTTTTAGACCAGGAACTTAAATGCAAGGTCTAAGTTTTGCAGAGATACCAAGTGGCCTAACCTCAGTTAGGAAATACTGAAGGATAATAAGATTTCAAAATAAATCTTGATAAACTTCTTCTTGGGTGGGCAGAAAGTGGCAAATGAATTTATAGTAAAAAAATTTGTAGATGTTTCACCCTAGGTTACGTCAATATAACAAAGAAGTTTTTAACTACCTATATGATGGGGATTGGTTGAGTCTGTGGACCAAAAATATTAGGTGGGCATTATAACAAGTAATTTGAAAGTAGCTAATCAGTGTTGGAAGCAAGGAATAAAGCAAATAAAATATGATTGGACATAATAAATTCTGCAATATTGATTTACAAGAGCAAGATTATAAGTAAACTGATAATTAATAGTGGCCAGTATTAGAAGTAATTGTGCACAAGTTTGGGACCCTTATTAAAGAAAACTTAGATATGCTAGAGAGACTGCAACGTAGAGCAGCAAGGATGATTTCTGGGTTTGAGGGTAAGAGCTATGAGAAGAGGTTGAAGGAGTAGGAATGTTTTTCTGTAGAAAGGCGATTTTTCTCAAAGGAGACATGAGACAAGTCTACAAAATATTTACCTCTATTGATAATGCGGAGACCAATAAAATCCTTTTGTTCTTCATAGTAGAGTTTTTCAGCACGGACCGGGAGACCAGGAAGGCATAGTAGAAAATTAAGAAGAAAAAGCATGCCATCTTGATATAAGAAAGGCATTCATTCAGTAATTGGGTTGTTATTTTTGGGAATGGTTTGACCACAGGAGATTGTTGGTCGCTCGATTGCCAACATTTAAGAAAGGATTGGGATAGATATAATGGATGATTTGGGTATCAATAATATTTTTTCGATGATTTTAAATTGCGATTTTTTTAGTTACAGTAGTTATAAGGTTAATTGCATGTTACTATAAAGTTTTTAAAGCTGTAGTGTGGTTGCATGTATTTAGCTATAGTTTTCCTTTAAGTTGTAAACTTTGTGTATACTATGTTTAAGTTATTCGACAAGCCCTATGGTGGCTTTACACTGGGATCTTTTTTGCATGACGCATGTTTTAACTTGTGTATACTATGTAAGTTATTGTTTATAAATATGTTATTGACAAGCCTTAGGGTGCTTTGTAGATTTGCATAGCATGTTTGGTTTTTGGTTCTATTGGCTTGACTGGAACGTCTCGATAGGCCCCATGTGGCTTCTTAATTTCTTTAAATTTCTAATAATCGGAGCATATATGAATATATATTCGATAGATTTTCTTCATGATTATCGGTAGTTATTCTGCTCGATAATTTTCGTTAATATTTAGACTTTTTTTTAAAAACAATATTGTACGTCTATTTGACTCTCGGGCAATCCAGTCTATCAAGTTTTGGAAAAAAACAATATTTATTTATAAGTGCATCGTGGGAAAAAATTGTATTCATTCCTTGCTGTGTGTAAATATTTTCTGTTGCATTAGATCTCCTGTGTATATTTCTGTATTACGAGATTCGGAAGGTTGTAGATAATATTATCTTTTATTTTCTATTCTAATACTTTTTCTGCTGGTTATTTTTTTTTTTTTTCCTCATATTTTAAATTGAAAATGAGGTAATAATGTAGTTCTATTTCTGCCTTTGAGTTAATTAATGTACTAAAACTGAAACATTTCATTAACAAAAAATGGTATCAAAAATTTTATTTTAGTTTTAATTTTAAATGTAATTTAAATTTAAAAAAGCGTATAGTTTTAATAAAAATATTTAAAAAACGTATCTTACCAAATTTTTTTAATTTTTTCTCTGTTCACTGTAGGGATGAAGGAAACTGAGTCAAAACCAAAACCGTGTATTAGATTATCGATAGGTTATCTTTTTTTATATCAGATAGGGCAAATCATTGTATCAATATTTTTTAATATTCCTAATTTTAATATGCAATCTCTAAATTTTATCCTTCTACGTCAATAAAATAATGTTAAAATATATTCATTTGTACTTTTGTTAATAAATTTTAAAATTAATTTTTCTTTCTCATTTATTTCAAAATATTTAAAAGACGTAATAATCAAAAAATGAAAATAAAAATGCAACTGAAGCTTCATTTATTGCAAAAATAAGTTGTTGCTATTTGTATATAGTGTAATTTTTTAAAAAATTTCTCTCAAATTGTTAAAATAATAAGGTAAAATTTAAAAAACAAAAGAAAAAACACTTGCAGCTGTTTTTTTTTTCTGGGTTATTAGGTGGACTTTTGTTTTTTTTTTTGTTGTTTTTTTATTGGTTTTTTTTAAATGCAACACTGAATAGCCCCCCTTTTGGGCAGGACTAAGTCCGCTACGTTCCGGATCAAAACCTCCAAAAACAGTCTTCCATTGCCTCAAAAATCAGGCTCTCCCTGCCTTGAAAATCAATAAATTTGACTCATCACTACTCGTCCTAAAAAAAATCACTAAATTATGGCATATGACTGGAGCTTTCCCAAAAGTCAGCTGCGACTTGAATATGTTTTAGTCTACCTGCTCTACACATCCGAATTCCCTGTTTCCTCGACCCTAAAAACGGACACGCCGTCAAATGACGTGCAATATTTGCCAATGAAAATAATAATTCCCAAAATTCCCCTCCGAGCTGGGGCAATTCCCAAGTCAGTTGCTGACATGGCATGGTAGAATGTGATATATATATATATATAGTATATATTATATAATATAATATATATATTTATATATATATATATAATATATTAATAATTATAATTATATATATATATATTATATTTATTATATATATATAATATAATATATATATATATATTGGTTTTATTTTTTTGATACTTTTTTTTTTTTGTTTTCATTGTTTTTATATATTATATATATATATAAATTATGTGTGTGTGTGTGTGGTGTGGTGTGTGTGTGTGGTTTGTGTATAGTGCGTATGTTATCTAAGGCCTGAGTTAATATGTTTCGAAGAGAAGAATTTAAATAACCGACAATAAATTTGTAAAACAATAAAAAAGATGGGAAATAAGAAATACTTACTTCCAAAGAGTGTCATAACGATTTTTAATAAAAGGAAGCCAGGGAGCATGGTGATTGTTTTGTTAAATTTTATCTGGTTGCCATCTGACCATCACCGGCTGGCAACCACATATGTTCGTCGAAAAACACAATTGTACAGGTAACAATGAAGGGACTAAGCAGAACCAGTAAAGAGGAAGTAGACTATAATAAAGAAAAATAATAAAGTTAGATTGTTATCTACTATTTATGTTTTTGCAATTTCCTTTCCTATTTGTATAAATAAATTTATAACTCCTTCGGATTTTTTGTTGAAATGAACTAAATCATTAGTTTTAATTTTATAAAACAAGTAGCTGTTTTCTTTTATATTCTGTTTTGCAGAACTCTCTTGAGATGAGACTTTTCGATACTTTGGTCCCCCATGAAGGGTTTTTCAGCTTTTTTATGCAAATATGGCTTTAAAGTTTGGGAATTGCTAGCCCGTAGTGACAACTGGTTTTATTGCTGGAATAAGATGCACTCCAACAATAATGAAAAAAAGCATTTCTGTAGTATATATCAGAGCTGGGCGTTGCGCCTCTGCGCCCTAATGGCGCACTAATCAATTCGTAGGCGCCAAGGCGCATAGGCGCAACAAATTTTAAAGGCGGACTAAGCAAGGCGCAACAGCCAATTCTCTGCGCCTATAGCCGCGCCTCTATGAACAGGACAAAGCATTTTTTTTTATTTACCCCTTAAAAGTTTAGAATACTTAGAAGCGTGGCAAACTTTTATCATTCTAAAAACCAGTGTAAAACTTTTATATATATTTATATATATTATTATATATATATATATATATTATATATATATATAAGATAAATATATATATATTATATTATATATATATATATATAAGATAGTATATATATATATATATATATATTATATATATATATAATATATAATATATAATATATTATATATATATGATATATATATATATATAATATTATATAATATATATATATATAGTAGTTTTTCGTATCTTAATCTACAAATAAATTGGCAACTATTGCTCTGAAATTTTCAACTTCTTAGCGCTCGTGGCTGAACCTCCTGGGGTAATAACATGGGACCACAAGGACATGGGAAGGAGGAAGAGGACGTGTTAGATATTATTAGGGTTGTTTTAATTCCAAAAAAAATAATAAATGTGTTTTTCTCCTTATAAAAAGCAATGCTTTTATATCGCCACTATAAGTTAAACTTTGCAAATAAATTTAGACAAACCAGGTCCAACCGGCTTGGCGAAAAGTCGCAGGCGCAAAGGCGCATAGCCGCAAAATGCGAATAGGCGCTGATGTGACAAAATATATGGCGGCACAGGTCCGGCGCATAGACGCAGGGCGCATATAATATAAGCAATATTATAAAATAATATGATGTGATATAATATATTATATATAATATAGTATATATATATATATATTATATAATATAGATATATATATATATATATATATAATATATAATATTATTATTATATATAATATATTATTATATATATATATATATATATATATATAATATATATATATATATAATATTATATAATAATATTTTTATCCAACGCTTTGGTTATTATATATATATAATATATAATATATTATATTATAATATATATATATATTAAATATATATATATATATATATATATATATATTATAATATATATATATATATTATATATATAATATATATATATATATATTATTTATATATAGTGACTTGGACAAGATTCGATAGAATTAATAGGGAGAGACTGTGGAGAGTGGTTAGAAGATTCGATGTATGGCATACTGGAAAGACTGATATCAGCCATTTAATAAGTATTTGAAGACCATATATACAATACAGTTAGATGAACAGGAAGGGAGAAGTGGTTTTTTGGAGTGAAAACGGGGGTTAGACAGGGAGTGTACTGTCACCATTGATCTTTGCACTTTACCTGGCAGCTGCCTTAAAAGAATATGCATATACGGAAGAATAGGGAAACACACTTGGTTTATGCGGATGAGCGGCAGTGATACATCAGGAGCTCAATGCTCAAAAGATGTAAATAGTGAAATGAGGTACTGAATCATGGGCATGGGAATAAACCAGAGAGAAACTGGAAATAGTGGTGATTGCAATAGACAGGAAGAAGATAGTAGTGAAATAAAAAATATAAGGCTAAGCAAGTGAAGTAGATTTAATGCATTTGGAGCGGGGTATTTGATGTCAAAGGAAGACAAGATGACGAGTTGAAAGGGAGAATTGGGGACATTTCTACAAAATAATTGACGAATGCTTATAACCCTTGCTATAAGAGAAAGGATACCAACATGAGGTAAAATATTTAGTTTTAAAACAAGTTTCTGAGACCGATATTGTTGTATGGATCTGAATGCTGGTCAATGAATACGATACAAAAAAAGGCATGAATTAAGCTGCGGAAATGAGGGCACTGTAGCCTCATTAGAGGAGTTACCGTTGAGAGACAGGAATGAGGAAGCGAGCCGGTGAGGAGAGAACTGGGAGTGAAACTTGTTTTGGAGTGTGTGAGAGAACCTTTAAAGAGATTGTTTGGACATAGCAAGGAATGATGGGAAGGGGAGAAGACTGGACGAGAGATGATGGATTGGAGACCAGAAGGTAGGAGGCCGCACGGAAGACCGAGTGAGAGAGATGGAATAGATTGGTGGTGGAGGCCTTTAACAACGTAGAGGCAAGTACGTGTAGAGAAAGTAGAGGAGGAAGCGTACATCTAGTAGAAATCTCTTGGAGAAGATTCCTGGAGGGAGTAGTACCTGATATGGCATACCAGTAGTAGGGGATGTATTGCCGGACTCATCCAAATAAACGCCACCGAAAAACCCAACCCAAAACCCAAAAACCCACGTGACCTTTTTTGGGCTTGACCTTTTTTGAACCCAAATTTTTACTGACCTTGACCTTCTTTGGCACCGTAATTTTTGGCACCCTTCGAAGAAGGGGTGTGCCAGCCGGATGTGGAGCATCCGTCGTACGTGTCACCCCCTATTTTGCCCCCCCCTATATTTTTTGAAACCCCCTTTTTTGATATTTGATCCCTTTTGTATTCTACAGGGTCCATTTTTGAGAACCTAAAATTTTGAGAACCCTCTTTTTTTTTTTTTTTTTTTTTTTTTTTTTTTTTTTTCAGATACCTGTTAGTTAGTTATTTTTTAAGTTTGTGTAGTTTATTTTGTTTTGTTCATGTTCTTTCATGGCCCTTTTTTTTAATGGATGTAACCTTGTTGTTTTTTCATTGCGATCCGCCATTTTGTTTTATAAAGCGTTCTTGTTAAATCTTCTCATAAATTTTCAATCGTTTCGTTTTCGTTCGGGATGATCGCAAATTCATTCGTCTTCGCCATAGTCCATGGAAGAGTCGCGTTCGAAACGTTTTAACAAAATTCCGCGGAAGTCCGTGCAATTCGTAGCAAAGAAACCACGCACACAGAACCGCTAAGGGTAAGAAAGTGCCAATAGCTTAAGGTGTACTTTCATACGTTGTTAATTAAATTATTATTTTATTGAAACAACGAGAATTAAAAGTGGCAAGATTATATTTTTTTACCTGAAATACCTTCGTTTTTTTTATTAAAAACTTAAGCCAGACAAATATTTTATAGGACCTCCGAGAACCATACTATATTTTCAAATTCATCTTTCACTTATATATATATATTTATATATATATTATATATTTATTATATATATATATATATTATCTATATTATATATATATATATATATATATATATTATAATATAAATATATATATTATATATATAATATATATATATATATATATATATTATATAAGCTCTTAAAAATTGTTTATGCTAAAGGAATTATTTGGGTTTTTTAAAATATTGTAAAGGAATATTGTTTCATCAAGCTGGCCAGTGGCATACATGTATACTAAAAAAATATTCCCCCCCCCCCTTTTTTACAGCTCCTGATTAGGACTTCCTCAAATCACCCGAAAAGGTGCAGAAGGATTCTACAATAAACAAAGGCATTCCGGTTTTTTCAAATCCATGCCTTTTAGATCTTCATTAAATAACTATTCATAACCATTACATAGCCTGAAGTTTATAATGACATAATAGCTTTTTCAAAATTTATATAACAAATAATTTAACATATTTTTAATTAAATAAAATAAAAATATTTATTTAATATTTATCTCAGGAAAAATATATAATAAATATTTTTTCTCCAGGGGTCTAACTAATAATAATTTATTTTATTAAACTTTAAAAATTATTTATTATCTGTATATAATTATATATATATATCTATTATATAATATATATAATATATAATATATATATATAATATATTATATAATAATATATATATATTTATATAATAGTATAATATATATTATATATATATTAATATAATTATATATAGTATAATATGATATATATATATAATATCATAGTATAATAAAATGTATCTGGCATCCTCTCTGAAATCCTGAACACGCCTTCCTCTCTCGAAGAGTTTTTATATTTTTGTTTTAATGTGGTCCTTACTTTGATACTAAGCATAATAGGGTTATTCCAGTAATATAAACAATTTAAACTTGTAAAATAAAAGCATTTAATAATAATAATTTAAATTTATTTTTATAATGTATTTTTTATTTAAATATATCTTTTTCTCTAATTTGCATCTAAACCGATTTCGAAGACAAACGTGGAATCATTATTTTTATCTCGTTTGTGTGTAAGGATATTAGCACTGGCGGTGGTGCGTATGAAAAACAAAATTTAAAATACAAAAAAACTGGATTGTGGAACGTGACGTTACAGCAACATAACAGGACAATATAGCATTGGTTTTTTTTTAGGTAAAATCCTGCCGATGTCTGTGCAAAAAGCCCTCAAGATCAAGACTTGAATATTATTACACGATTAAGCAAGAGACGTTATTGTTCATAGGTAGCTTTAATAATATATATATATTATATTATATTATAATATTATATATATATATTATATATATATATAATATATAATATATATATATATTATATATATTATATATATATATATATATAATGTAAGGGTGTTCTACTTAGTGTTCTAATGAGTATAGATGAGTGGCCAGGGTTGAGTGCAGAAGTCGAGTGCCAATGAGTGCCATCATGAGCTGCCAAGTGAGTGCCACACACATAGTGCCAAGTGCGTGCCACATAGTGCCAACTGAGTGCCAATTTTTCAAGCCTTTTCTAGTCTCCCCTCTGAGGCTAGAATAGCCTAATATGGGTGTCTACCCCCTATGTTATAAGGTACGAGGAATCGATTGGTGTATATTTCAAGTTGCTAGGATGTATTTCCTAGTATGAGTTAGCATTTTTCTAGCACTTCTGAAGCATTGACGAATAAACACACAGACACCCAGATGCACACACATTCCACACACACCACATTCAAACAGCTATAAGTACATTACACTCGCCCATAGACACTTAAGGTAAACCTATAGACAGACTTGCACTTTTCACACCACACACCACACACACACACAATACACAACACACACCAAACACACTATGTCACTTATGCATACCATACAACTATGACACTTATTACACCATTAACACTTACAAACTCATGCCATAGACACTTACACTATGGCACTTACACACCCAACCAT
>JABUQX010008050.1:0-5000 GCA_015478945.1 Trachelipus rathkii
TAAGTAGAAAAATGTCTTGGAAAAAGTGTTGATCACAACGGTTGCTAAGGCTGCCTCAAAGAAACTGGAGTTCTGTTTAGAATGCGATACTTTTTTTCCTTTCTCAGTTACTCCCAGCTATACAAGGGTCTCATCCGCCCATTGTTGGAGTACTGCTCTCATAATTGGGGGCGGGGACCTCTTGGTTTCACCCGGCTTTTAAAAGACTTATAACTTTTGTACTTTCCAATTCACTTGACCCTCTATCTTTGCTGCGCGATGTTGGTGCTTGATGTCTTCTCTATAGGTACCGCAGCGGCAGGTGCTCGAGGGAACTTATCGCTCGCGTACCTCCACCTTTACGACGCCCTCGTAGCACAAGGGGTGCTGTGTCTGCGCGTGAGTTTTGTGTTGATACTGGTAACTCAAGCTAGTTCGCGCGGTGCTCCTTTCTTGCTAACTCTGTCTGTGGAATTTCTCTTCATCTTCTGTGTTTCCGCTGAATTATATCCCGCCTTACTTTATGCCTGCGCTGTGCTATCTGCGTAATTAACAAAAAATATCGATTATGCCATTCTTCACGTTTGCGCTCATATGAGGGATCTGAGTTAGGCTTGGGGATGGGCGGGTTTTCTTTTCTTTCATTTTTTTTGTTCCTCCTTAAAATGGGCTATGCCCGTGAGTGAGTGGTGGTGACAACTGTAATATATATATATATATAATATATATATATATATATATATATATATTATATATATATATATATATTATATATTTAGAATATACATCAGATAGAAAGTTATACATATATAATATATATATATATAATATATTGTGGCTGAACAAACTATATATATATATATATATATATATATCTGAGACAAACAGACAGATAGACAGGTTTACAGTATCTTTTTTTTCATTCTTTTAGCCTTTATATTTCCAAAATATATTTTTCTTATTTTGCTAATTTAGTCAAATTTATATAGGTATATTTTACAGTTTTTCTCGTAACGTCCAAATTATCTCTTTTGAAGATTTTTCTTTGTCACATTCTTTTTAGCACAGAAGCCAAAAAGAGAAGAGCAAGTACGAAAGAGTCAAGTTTAGTATCTTCCTTTTTTTTTCAATGAAGTTTCAGAACCTTTTAAAAAAAAAATTAATTTATTTTATTTTTCTAATTACGTTGCTTTTAAATTTACTGTGCAATTTGACCACTTGAAACTGTTTAGTAGCAATGTTTTCTTTTCTTTTCTTTCTTTTTTTTATTTTATTTAAATAAACTAGGAGTGTTCTTCCCTAATTTGCAAAACTTTTTTTTTTCTGTATATTTTTATTTCCATTGTCTCCATCTACCTACACTTTAACCTCACCTATTAACATACACAAACACACTCAAATACACACAGCACACCTACACACACACGCGCACACACACACACACAAACATATATATATATATATATTATATATATATATACTATATTATATATATATATATATATATATATATATATATATATATATATATATATATATTTAACGGAAGAAAAGCTTAAGCGACAATTTTGAAAAGTACTTTTTATTCTTTAAGACCTCTTCTGAAGAGCTAGTTAATGGTCTTTTTTAAGTTTTGCCGTTTCATGCATATATATATAAATCTATGCTTGAAAAATTTAGGATCAAAAGCTATCATTTTAGCAGCTTGACAGTAGAGATATTTAAAGAAAAAGAATACCTAACAAAAAATATTGCCTATGCCATTCTTCACGTTTGCGCTCATATGAGGGATCTGAGTTAGGCTTGGGGATGGGCGGGTTTTCTTTTCTTTCATTTTTTGCTCCTCTTTAAAATGGGCTATGCCCGTGAGAGGTGGTAACCTGTAATATATATATATATATATATATATATATATATATATATATATACTATAATATATATGTATATATACTTATATATATATATATATATATATATATATATATATATGTACGGCTAGATGATATCCTTAATTGTTAACGGACAATTAATTTAATCACCCCGTAGACATATTATTAAATAGATAGGATTATAAAAGGTGATTTATTTTCTTTCATTTTTTTATTAACATCCTTTTTTATTTTGATCACAGATATAATATAAAATTCTTTATTTTTAAAAAATTAATCGCAATGTATATTGATAAATCACAAATAATATTTATTATCTGATTTCCTTTAATTATACATTTTTGAACGATTGGCAGGGGGGGGGGAGCATCGACTCCATAAGTCCTGCTAGATCTCAATCACCGTTCTTCTGTTTTATATTATTTATATCTATTAGGATCAATTTTGTTTCTCCAATAAGAAACTTTACAAAAGATCACTTTTATGGGGACATTAATTGAGATAATATTCACCTTCTATAATTTTCGAAGACAGGGTATGTGCCCTGCCTTCTTAGTTAAAGATGTTGTTCAGAATATTCGTTCCTTCTCTGGCTTAGGCGAAGTACCTCTCCCGGTTTTAGGAACTACATTCTTATTGGCTAATTTAATTTTAAATAAAATATAAAAAAAAGTTATATAGAAGTTCTTATATGTAGGAAATTTAGCTTACATAAATACACATAACCTTCTTAAAGGCTATCGAGTACAAGTTTTTAACAGGTGTGTACCAGAAATACGCCCATAAAGTGCGTTGGTTACACATTACACTTATTTTTTCTACACGTAGATTCCATTTGGATGGAGACTCAGGATTGAGCTTGGTATATATATATATATATATATATATATATATATATATATATATATATATATATATATATATATATATATATTATATATATATATATATATATATATATATATATATATATATATATATATATATATATATATATATTTCCAAAGTTGATATATTAAATATTTTGTTTGAAATTATTATTATTATTATTATTATTATTTTATTATTATTATTATTATTATTATTATTATTATTATTATTATTATTATTATTATTATTATTATTATTAATGATAATTCAAATACATATATATATATATATATTTTCAAGCGAAGTTCATATATGGGGGTGAGGATGATCACACAGAATGGGACGAAAGGTTAGATTTTTTTTTCTTTTTCCCTTTTATTTATTATTATTTTTATTTACGATTGAGAGGAAGTATTGTATAACTTTTGATTCCATTTTTATGTTGTTTTTATGACGTGTTTTGAGTGTCTCCTCTTTGAGAGAGCTTTGTCTTCTTAGAAATTATTGAAATTGACCTTATATAAGAATATATATATATTATATATAATATATATATATATATATATATATATATATATATATATATATATATATATAATATATATTATATATATATATATATATATATATATATATATATATATATACTATATATATTATATATATATGGCGGCACGTTACCGAAGGCAAAGGAGGCAAATTTTGAAATTTCTGCTTAATTTTCATTCCGATTTGAACCAAACAAAATGTTAAATGACTCATTTGCCGAGCTCTAAAACATCGATTTATGGTGTTTTTCTCTCTATATATATATATTGGCATTTGAAAAATTAGGCTTATTATATTACATTTTTGCTTATGTTAAAATTCCTTTGACAATATGATTTGAAACTTAAACTATGCAAACTATTCATAGACGGGTCTATAATCTTAGATTTCTTGCAAGAATTTTTTGATACCGACTACCAATACCCAATTCTCGAGGGTACGTACGGCAAAAAAGATTTTCAGAAATGGTTTATGCTAATTATTTTTTTCTATTACCCTATCAATATGAATTTTCAGAGCTCTATTTTATTTTATTTAAAAAAAAAAGTGAAAATTAAAATATATTTACCTATATAGAATTTTGAACTTCTCTCTCTCTCTCACTCTCTCTCTTCTCTCTCTCTCTCTCTCTCTCTATATATATATATATATATATATATATATATATATATATATATATATATATATATATATATATATTATATATATATGATATATATATATATATACTAATATATATATATATATATATGTGTGTGTATGTGTGTGTGTGTTGTGTGTTCGTGTACGAGCGCGTTTTTCTTTAAGTGTTTTTGTGGTTTATTGTTTTCTGAAAGTTTTTAAATAATTTCATTATTATTTTTCCGATAATTTGGGTTATATATATATATATATATATATATATATATATATATATATATATATATATATATATATATATATATATATATATATATATAAATATATATTATATTATATATTTATAATATGTATTTATATTTTTATATATATTTATATATATTTTATATAATATACTATATTATATATATATATATATATATATTCTACTCAGATGTTACAAAATGGTTTACAATTTTATAAATTTTGTATTCTTTCCTGTTCACCGTAATCTACGGACTTTAAAAACCGCTTTTCATGTAATCGGAAATTTATGCATTTATTTTTAAGAATCTTCTTAAATTTTAACATGGCTACCACGTAGTAATATTTTGGTGTAATTTGATTTTAAATTTAATTTATTTTTTTTAATTCATTTTTAAATTTAAAATTTGTTCTGTTATATTCGAAGTATTTATTTTGTCTGCGAAATATATATTAGAATTTTGTAGGTTTTATTAGAATTTTATGGGTTAGATTTTTGTGGACTTGTTAGATTACTGTTTTTTTTTTTTTTTTTTTTAAATTTCAGTTGATTAATATAGAGAAATAAATTTCTTTAGGTTATTTGTTGTATTTAAGCAAAGAAATTCTCTCTCTCTCTCTCTCTCTCTCTCTCTCTCTCTCTCTCTCTCTCTCTCTCTCTCTCATCTATCTCTCTTCTCTTTCTCTCCTCTCATCTCTCCTCTCTCTCTCTTCTCTCTCTCCTTCTCTCTCTCTTCTCTTCTCTCTCTCTAATTAATACTTTTTATTCATATGTCTTATTTTCTAAAATTTGTCAATTGTTAATTTTTAGGTGAAGATGAATCTACCCTA
>JABUQX010008050.1:32500-33736 GCA_015478945.1 Trachelipus rathkii
TACGTTCCTGGGTGATCGGTTGGTGGTTGATTTTCCACGTGTCACGGGAGTAGATGCTTGTATTGGGGCTATAGCGATTTAAGGCGTGGGTTCAATGAGTATACACTTATGGGTGACATGAAATAAGAAAAAACACTGTTTATTACAAACCAGGAGGAACTTGGTGGCACGCTTATGCGGTTAAGAGCCAAGACGCACGTATGATTGTTAGAAGCATGTTGAGTGTTGGTATTCTGAAAGCACAATCCATCCAAGCTATTAATATTCATCCCAATCATGAGATAAGGTTACAGGATATGAAAAAACATTGTTTTTTTACATACGTAAACCAAAAAAGAAAAAGCGATAAAATAATTCTCGACCCAGCACATACGAGTCATATAGAGATAAGGCATTACCTCCGGCCGCTCACAAGAAATGGTAAACATTTCCTTCTTGCCTGCCTAAAGGATCTTAACCGATCCAGCATGTTCAGTTTGAAATATATATATAAGAATAATAATAACATGGAATTTGTTCGATTCTTCTCTTCATACTGGAATCTCACCTTTTGAACACGCGTGCAAGTAAATATTAGGAACTTAAAGCATGCCTGGTGGAACAAACAAAGGGCTTGGTATCCTAAAATTCTTAACCTAATTTAGGAGCCTAACGTGCAGTTATTGCACCCACATTTTACAGAAAAAGGTCAGTTTGAAATATTATTTAGACCAGTGTGGAGATGTGTTAGGCCTTAATCGCCCCGGCGGTACAAAAAGGATTATGCCTAAAATTTAGAACCCTAGGTAGGTTATTTTCAACACATTTTACAGAGAGAGATCAGGTCAGTTTCCTATCTGTATTAGGGTGCGGGTGTTTGTTTGAAATTCGGACTGGGGACCATTTTAATAAGAATCAATAATAAATAAAGAAAATCGAATTATTTAAAAAACTTGAAGAAAAATACTTTTAGTTATGAAATTTGCTATTTACTCAATTAAATGCGCATATAAATGAAGGAAATAATTTTGTTTAATTTTAAATTAAGACTTAGAAAGATTTTAAATAAAAACATTGGAAAAATATTACAGAGCTAAGATATACTTATTTGTATTTTATACTTAATACATGGTAAATAGATGATGTTTAAAGCTGTAGAAATTGAACGGTCGGATAGACAAAACATCGTTTGCGATAGCTTTGGTGTAGAGGGCAAAGCGTGAGCTAGGACGCCTAAGCCTTGACTATCTCTTCTCT
>JABUQX010008051.1:0-47500 GCA_015478945.1 Trachelipus rathkii
GGTTTCAGACATACTTGTACTTGCAAGTTGAGGCTACTATATATATACTATATATATAACATATATATAAAATTATATATTATATAAAATACCTATAATTATATTTTCCTGCTAATAATTAATATATATCACTATATATATCCACATTACGTAGATATCAGTATGATGTTTATTAGTTCAGGTAATAATAAATTTTTGTTTATCATAAAACTATCTAATAATACTGAATTTAGACTAAGGAATGATAAAAATAGAAGAAAGTATTATACACTACTAATAATTCTATAAATTATTATTAACCTGAATGTATAATTATATTTGTCCACATATACATATAATATATAATGAGTAGAAAATCTATTTAGAGACCTTTTATAAAATGAACGTTAAAAATAAAATGAATTTCTTATGTATTCATAATATAAATAGTTTGTTATTATTTTTTATTATTTTTAACTTAAATAAGAATTAATACCACAAAGTGCTAAATACCTCAACGAATTGGCAAGGAGTCGGGGCTCTCGTCGTATTTCAACTCTTGGAGGATAAACTATTACCGGGCGTAGGACTATTTTACCATCCTTGTGGGAAAGGAGGTGAGTCTCATCTGACGAGAACGCACTCCCGCTACTATCTCGGAGTATTTGAGAGTAGATGTAATCAGAGGCACTGTATTGTAAACGGAACTTTGAACAAATTATATAGAGTGTTTCCCTTACGCCATCGCACTACAGCGAGTTACTAGGCGAAAGCGTTCAGCACCATTTTCACCTAATGTTCCCCGTCGGCTCGAGCCCTTTACATTGCCGTGTAATATATTATTTACAACAATAATATATATATTATCAATGACACATATCATAGAAAAAAGGTAAATAATATTATATTAGATATATAGTCTTAATAATAAGTAGTATAGGATATAAATATAATACTAGCGAGATTGACATAATGAACCTTAAGAGTAATTATATTAAGTTCAGTTGACTTAACTTGCTTGGGTATGCCTTATTTAGTGTGAGCAAAATATACTTCATGATATGCATCGGTAAAATAGTCAACTTTGTTAATATTATTTATATACTTTATTTTTATATATTTAATTGATCGCTAAATAACTTAAAAATAAATTTTAAAAAGAATCCAAAAATGTATTCCTTTATACTGTATATAAGCATATGTAGTATTGTTTTTTCTATTATTTTATTATTATATTTGATTGAGTGTTATATATATCATTTAATTTCCTCTGATCACTTATAAATCATAACTTTTTACCTCAGAATTCCAACATGTGATATCCTATTTTGCCCCGCTGTAAGCTATCTATAAAGCTTTTCTGGGGACTTGGTCAACTTCTTGTTGGTGGAGCTACTATGGTGAGCACTCATTGAAACTAGTTTTGTCAATCTTTCCTCTTCTGTATAATTGAGAAAGCATGTTTTGAGCTTCATTCTGGAGTAGAGAAAATATCCATCTGGAGTGCACGTTGTGGGTGAGAGAGAAGCTAAAATCTTTAGCAATCCAAATGCAACTCTATAATCAAATTCATCTACAAAATTTCGTAAAATTTTTAATATACTTCGATGGAATGACTTTACTAAGATTGGGAAATATGGATCTATACCTGAAGTATTTGCTTTATAGTTTGTGTGAAAAAATTATAAGGACAGAAAACAGATTTCGTTGAAGTCATTTTAGTATTGAATCATAAAAAATTCACTATGACAAAACTAAATCTCCAACGCCGCCCTTTGATTACGTTATTTTTAATAGTTGCTTCAAACATTTTTCTATTAAATCATTAACTATCTAATAGGATTAACACCCCCAAACCTCATTGGATTTAACTACCACACATACTATTTGAAACTAGTCAATATAATAATAACTCTTGAGCAATTTCGCAAGAGCAAATTTGGAGGTCATAAAGATTTTTTTTTTACGTATTAAGTGAAATTAGCTATATTTTGAATTGTTATTAAGATCAATGTAAGATTAAGAATATAAAATTTACAATGAGTTCTATTTTATGTTAACAAAGTGATTTAGTTTTATTAAATGTATAAATGCTTTAGGCTTAAAAGAAGGGTCAAATTTATTCTATTTTAGCTAATTAATGGAGATATTGGAATGAATTCATCAAGCAAACATTACTGAACCGATCCCTTCGTATGTTGCAGGAAAAGGAGACGCCAAGACTCGGAAATGGAATCGCTGCAAAACTGAAGGAATATAAAATGTACATATTTAGAGGTGTCTACTTGTAATTAATTAATTTTGGAAATAAAGAAACGTGTTTGTTTTTGTAGTTCTAAGATTGCAATGCCTCTCATAATATTTGCTTGGCATGTAACATTCACCATTGTATTTTACGTGTTAATTAGTTGTTATTTGTTTTCTATAATTTGAATATATAACTGATACTCTAAATAAAATAATTATGCATTAAAGATAAAAGTTAATTTATTGGATAGACTCAAGTCGTCTTCGAGTTGCAAGTATATCGACAGCGTCTATCAAAGCCGTACAGATACACGGTATCAAAGCGTCAATGCCAAGGTGCAAAAGAAAGGCCTTTAGATCCTAATATAAGTTTAAGGAGTGATCTAATTAATAATAATAGTGAGAGATATAAATAAGAATTTTTTTTAAAGTTTTACGAAAAATGAAAATTTACTCATGCCCATAGATTAGAATTTTACTCTTATTTCTGTAACGATGTTATAGTCTTTCTAGTTTACATGCCTGAACTCTTCGGGATGCTGGCCATATATATATATATATATATATATACATCTAATATTATATGATTATTATGATTTATAATTTAAGTACCCATATAAATAGACAGTATTATATTAATATATATATATATAATATTAATATACTACTTATGCTTACTGATACTTATCAATATATATTGACCAGTGACTATAGAATATTAATAATAGTTACGTACTCAAAGTATTAGCTTATAATTCATAGTATAAGTATAATAAATTAATATACGCTCATCTACTTTCCTATAACAACCAAAACTAACATATATATAATATATATATATGATAGTATGGCATTATAATCTACAGGGTTGAGTAACTATATTTCCAACTTATGTTTCATGTGTAATTATGATGTCTTATATATTATACATATGACTATACTCCATATATATCACTTAATATCTATTGTACGCTTATTACTTCAATACTAGCTATACTAATATCAAATAAATATCTAAAAGATTACGGTATAGATATTATTAGTATATAGTGCATTTTTTGATGGAATATAATGAATAATTGATTAATCACTCCATTGATTACTCTATCTAAGAGAAAGTATTATACAATACACCCTAATTATCGCTTCAACATATAAAGTGAAATGTTGTAATATGTGGAATACGTTTTTATATCAATATAATTGTATTAACTCATTTCTTATGTATTCGACTAGAATATATTGTTTGTAGATAAAGAGCAATAGATATGGTTCATCATTAGTTACAAGCGTATACTTGATGAATGAACGAATAAATATACATAATATATCATTATATCATTTATATATTAATGTTATAATGAAGTTAATTATATTAATAAGTTCTTAATATATACAAATATATAATCTTCTTTATTCATTTTTCTAATATCTTACTATATATATATATATAGCAATAGATTAGTGAAGGTTGGTAATAGTATTTATAGTGGAAAGATATGATATTATATAAATATATTATTATGGACTAAATATATTCTTATATATATAATTATCAAGTGTGGTTTGTACTGATAGATATATATATCATTTTAGATACAAAATGTATCATATATCCACTCATAGTGTTATTACATTAAATGTATATTATCATGTAGCTAATTGGGTATGAAGCTGGTGTCTATGCATGACATTCATGTATAACTCGAGAACTGGCAGCACACCCTAAAGTAAACGAAATGTGACATAGTTAGGCAAGTTAGCACAGCTTCTAAGAAGGAGGGGTTTTTTTATATATTATATATATTTTTTTTTGTTGTTTTTTTTTTTTTCGTTTATTCGGAAATTTTAGAAATAATTTTTTTTTTGGATTCCATATGTAGGGGGCTCGAGCGACGGGGGACAGGAGGGGGGAGGGACCGTAGTACCCCCCGTCGACACACTTCATCCGAGGGAGGCCGTGACGAGTGAATCTCGCGGAACTCATAGCGCCATACTTCTAGAGTGTTTTAGTTCCCATACTGACTTACCTTTTTTGAAGCAGTATTTCAAATACTCGTAAAAAAAAAAATTATGTAGAACTTCTTACTTGTTAAAAATGACATTATTTATTTTTATATTTAGACATATAATAAAGATATGCATATTTTTACTCTATCTTTAGATGCATACTTTCCAAAAAATATTATGTATAACTTGCTTCTATAAGTAATTATATGCTTCCAAATTTGATCATTATTTTAATATTTAAGTAACCTAGTTCTTTAAATAGCTGTTCGTGGCTGAATATTCATTTTTTTTACAGAATTATTTTTGTTAATGATAAATAAGGGAACAAATAAGCAAGTGAAATAAAATTCAACTGGAATAATAATAAAAATTTCGATAGTTAGACTGAGAGATTATGGTGCTTCACATTATTTCCCGTATGTTTCAGCTCGTAGAGGCTCTGTATACATTTTATGAATGATCCTGGCTCGAACTCCTTAGATTTCAATGGTATAAAATAGTCGTCATTTGACTTATAGCAGAAACTATGAAGACCTCTTGTTATTATTTTCCTCGAGAAGTAACTCACCAAGAAGAAAGAATAAAAAACAAGTATAAAATATAGATAGATTAGAGAAATTAATAACACATTCCTTCCCTTAAAGCATTTATTCAGCTGATTCCAAAATCTGCAATCTGGTGTGCGTAATCACCATTCTCATAATGCGAGAAGAGTCTGTATCCGTGAAGTGATGATGTTCAGAAGCTTTAACACACTGATGTTAGCTGTATCAAGAACACATATCTTGAACATGAGATTACTTTGAGTTCATATATATATAATATTTAGGTAAGATTCATATAATAATAGACGGCATTTATTGAGAATAATTACGATACACTTACTTTTTTCATGTCGAAAAATTGTTGGAGTAGAACCCAGCAAGAATGAAACGAAGTTTATTTAATAAAGTATTAATTGGAATTTTAGTGGAGTAAACATCTGCTGGTTATACACATCTTTTATATAATATATAGTATTTGATATCATTATCATATCTATATATATATATATATAATATACAGCTAAAATGAAAAAGTTATATTTTATTAAAGTCTTAGCAAATTAAAATTTATTTAGCTCTGACTGTCTTTTGCGTAGATTTGGAATGCGAACTAAAAACAGCTATGGCCGAAAAAGTAACTAGAAGAAATGGAGAAGATCTAGGTGTAAGATGACTGAGAAAAACGGGCCTTTTAAAACTTTCAATAGAACTTAGCTATAAGGGTCATCAAATATCAAGAAGGACTTTCTTGTGTGAGAAAGATGTTGACACTCCTTGAGAAGTTTTTTAATTAAGTGGTAGCAGTACCAAAAGCCTGAAATATTATAATATACATTAAATATTTAATAATATATTATTAACTTTATTCCTGGCTTCCAAACATTGATGCTGAATGCAGAGTTTGAGACTAATTAATTATTATTACATAACATGAAATTCACATCATTATTTTAGACGCAATGCTATATAGCAGCGGAGCCATAATCAAAATTTTCTATTAACTCCACATAGTTTCTTTGTTTCAAAAATTATATTCACATTTGAAGAGTAATAATTTTTGTAAAATGGATGTAATTACTTGAAAGAGGTGAGAGATGAGAGCAAAAAAGAAATTAGATAGTATCACATGTTCTTTGTAACAAAATGCACAATTATAAACTTCTAACCATTTATAGATATATTCACAAAATAAAGAATGTCATACACGCCTCACACTCAATACTTCTGGTCTACCTTAGTTGGAGTAGGGGATTGTCTCAGAACGCGTTTGGTAAGCAACATATGTAAGAAAATAGTCTTGGCACATTCTGGCTGTGTGGGCTTTGGTCTAAGACAATGTACCTATTACCCTGACACTCCTAGTGTGTTAATTCACCCCATGGATGCAAGACAGGCGTGTCATTGTGTTAAAGTTTAATTTTTAATTGAGGTTGACGTTTAATATCTATTGAAATAGAATAGTAATTGTAATTTAAAGTATGTTGTTTGTGAAATAGATTATGTCATTTGATATATAATAATACTCTTTGAAAGAGAGGGAATGAAGAATTAGTCGTAATTAAAGTATATTGCGTAATGGATATAAGTGATAGATTGATGATCTTTATATTGTTATATGTGTGTTAATGTATTCGTATTAATAATTAATAACTATGGGTATTGAGAGTCTTTTATACGTAATCAATGTTGATCACGGGGTGACATACACAGTTAATAATCAGAGGTTAAAGGAATTAATAGATTGTTGAGACATAGTGACGGCTAAACTGATTAAGTTAAAAAAGTTGATAATAAATAGTAGATTAGTGATGATAAACGATTAAATCGAATAATAAGATGAGATGGTTAGGAATGTAGATAGTGAGTGGTTCAATACGAGGATACGATATACGTGTCTTCGGAATAAGAAATGGAATAATGAGATACTAAATACTCAGAATTGAATATTGTAATATATAACAAAACTTAAATCATCGACCATGTGTATTTTTTTTTTATTTTTTTATGTTATTTTATATTTATTTAATATAAACGCCGATATGCCAGTGTTAGAGCACTCGCCAAACTAAGCGAGGTCCCAGGTTCGCAACTGGTCGGGTGGGAGAAATGTGAGCTATTCTCGTCCTTGGGCTATGGCTCCGTCCTGCTCGACGTTCAACGAGTACACCCTCCTCCTTGACTCAAGCCGGAGAGC
Source organism: Trachelipus rathkii (assembly GCA_015478945.1). Classification (NCBI taxonomy): domain Eukaryota; kingdom Metazoa; phylum Arthropoda; class Malacostraca; order Isopoda; family Trachelipodidae; genus Trachelipus; species Trachelipus rathkii. Next base: position 6,976 of record JABUQX010008051.1, read on the forward strand.
TCCTGCACACGTGACGTAGACGGGGATGATTTATTCTGTAAAAAAAACACAGATATCATAAAATAGATCATAAGAAAAAGAAGTATAGTATAGACTTATATGAGATTTTGACAAATATATAAAAATGATAGAAGTTCTCTATTATATATGATAGCTATGATTATTTGGTTATACTATTATGTATCATATATAACACAATTTAATATATATGACCTAATAATATATGTACTGCTGTGAAAGGTCCATCACAAAGAAGTAAACAAGGCACAATATATATAAATTGTATTGTTCACATATTGTAGAGCTCTATAGACCTTTTCGAATAGAGATTATTATATATGAAAGAATATCAGATTCAGATTATCAGTTATTTTGATACATTTTTTTTTTTCGAGTAATTAATATGTATTTTGTGTAAGTAATATATTATTGTTAGTTATATCCCACTATAACTATCGACACGTATGCAATTTTATTACAGTGGGTCAACTAGGACATGATCTAAGGCAAATACACATAAGATATTAGATACCTTTTTACCTCGTGTATTTAGCGGAGATACGCGAGTTATTTTATTTTTGCTATTCTATTTTATCTTATATCAATAGAGAGTGCAAAATACCAAATAAGTGTTAAAGAAAACTGGCAACGATGGCAGAAGGAAGTCCGTTTGTTTTCTCTGCTATATCCGGGGAACGACAGAGGGTAAGTGTTCGATTTTGATGTGTTCCTCATTTCTCTGACTCGTGGGAGAGGTCTTTCACGGATAGCCCCCGCTCTTTGTGTAATAGTTGGATGGAGGGAGTGTTTCGAGAGCGTGGAGTTCCTCCACACACCCCTCACATCTATAAATTGGTTAAGCATTTTTGTAATATATTTGATCTATACAGTCATGGAATCATCGAAGTGAAATTATTTATTTAATCTTGGTTTTTTTTTCCTACTGTATGTGTTCCGTACTTGTCTTCAGAGATATTTTTTATTTAATTTTGAGCCTGATATATATTATATCATATATTATATATTTTTGATTCTTATATCTGTATTACAGCAGTTTATCTTTATCACTTTGTATATTAAGGCGCTATATAAATCATAACGTTGTACTTCAACAAATATGCGTTATTATTCAACGTGGTTTATTTACTGTGGTAAGTTGTCCTGTACTTTTCGAGATTATTTATTATTATTCTCTGAAACAATATTTTAAAGACGCATGCTATGAAGTATCTTTTTACATAAAATTATTTACCAATAATTATAAGAATCTTATTTGAACAACCGTATATCCATTGAATATTCACATTGTAGCTAGCTTCATATGGAAATTGTGATAAGCAATAGTATTTAAAAAATAGACCAACCAAAATATCATACTTACTGAGAGGACAGTGGGAGTCATAAAAAACAGAATAGGAATCTAATATTGAGTATACTAGTACTATTATATATAATATGTAATGTCTCTTTGTAATAAAACATATGATAGTATATTAAGCTCTACCAAATTAACGAAGGTATTTGAGTAAATATCTTGTACTATAAAGCCTAACTAAAAGTATTGATATTATTCCTTATCTCATATCCTAATTATTAAAGATACAAAATATTATGTTTATTATTAATCTATTTATCTGTATCATGTCATATATCTAAATCATTATATATATATTATATATAATAGTATATTTATATATATTGAATGTATATTGAGTACAGTAATTTTGATATAATATCTGTACTTAATATATATACTAAGAATTAGTAGTTATCATATTATTGGTGATGCGATAAGAAAAATAGTTATTAATTATAATAATTAGTACGGTATATATACCTATATATTATATACTAGATATTATTCTATTATCCTTATCAATTATTGTCTAGCTATACCTATCATATTCAATAAGAGGTGAGAGATAAATAGTTATATTATAGTTAATATTATAATAGTATTATTTAGAAGCATACCAATAATTGCATTGTCCTTAATAAGCCAACAGAGGGCTATTTCTGATTTCCATTATCGTTCGCGTATTACTATTGTTAAGTTGCTGTTTGTTATCGAATGTATACTTGGCAATCTGCACTCGCATTTATTCAGGTTGGTTTTTCTGTTCATTTATTTTTTCTGTTTTTATATTTTATTTTTTTACAAATTTCAAGTTCTTTGTTATTATTTAATTAACATGTTCCTCATCTCTTCTCATCTGAAATTTGATTAAGCGGTATGACTTCTTATCTCTTATTCAGTAGGATGTTATCTTGAACGTCTCTGTCTGTTGACAAAAAACTCGAGCTCATCTCGTATTTCCACTAAGTATCTATCTCGTCTTTTTCTTTTTGCTTTTGATCGTGATTGATGACCCGATCTCTTCCATTTGACCTCTCTTAAATCACAATATGGTAGTTTCTCTGTGTACTGTTACCTTCCGAGTAATCTCTTCTTATATACAACACACAACACCCACTGATGCCTAACAGTGAGAGACACAACCTACTATGGAGGGTAGTAATATTTGTTATATCCTATACTGCAGGCAAATCTACTTCTTAAATATTCATTATGTATAATGGTTAGTAAGAATATATTGCAGAGGTGTGTCTTAATTCTGCTCTCTCTCCAGTTAATTACGGAGAGAGCTGAGGCTGAAATTTAAAGTGTTCATTGTCTATTGTATTGCAATATTCGAGAAACTTCTCAGAAATTATCATATAATTATACGTTTTACCTTAATAAGAGAACATATTATTGAAAATACATTACTATCAATGTTATATTTGCTTCATATGAATGGCCGTTTAAATAATATAAAAATTTAGGTTCATAAGGAATTATAAATGACTATAAGATATATAATTATGATATATTAATAGGTTTATATTTTATGGTGTTATCTATAGTTATATTATTTACCACTAACTTGAAAATATAGTTTATGTAACTAACTCATAAGTGTTACTAATTATATTAATTTATGATAAAAATCATATTTAATTGAATTCATTAAGATTGATATTACATTACTAAAACGAATCTAAATTTTTTTATTTAATTTAGAGAAAGTGTTATTAGACTAATAATTAAATATATATAATAAATATTATCAATCAATTCATCTATATATAAATTAATATTATTATATTATGTTATAACACTATAGCAAAACAATATTATAACTATAATTCATTATATGTTATATATATATATATATATATATATATATAGTATATATATATTATATATTTATATATATATATATTATAATATAGCAGTATTTTTAATTTAATTTATGATAGCATGTGTTAAAGAGTAGTAAAGTATTTAGTGAGATATAAATTGACCAGTAAGTATTATATCTATAACTCATAATAAAATACATATATAGAATTTCTAATAAAGTTAACTATGATTTCTTGAGGCTACAATCTTTTTTATTATTAAGTTATAATTGTAATCTGCAATAAATAACCTATATATACTATGTATAATATATATACTCACAAACTTTTAAAATTCTGTATTTAACTTAGCTTATCCTTTCAGCAGGTTTCTTATATCATATATACAGAATAATTACATAATATATTATATAAATTATATTTAAATCAATTATTTTAATGGACAGTAGCTAATTATATAATGTGACTTTCTACTGACTAGTATTATACTATTTTTTAAATGCTTATAAGTTTAATATTAGCTGATACAAGATTCTGTTGAAGAAAACTACAATTGAAAAGTATATGAATATTCATTTAATATATATATATATATAGTTATATATATTTATGTTTACTATTAAATTTTTTATGAAGTACTTTTATAACATAAGTAAATTATTGCATAAATCTGGGAATATAATGTAATGTTTATATAAGTTCTTATCCAACTAAATTCTATTAATTTTCGTAAGCTATCCCTAAAATCTCATATTATATAGTACTTATCTAATACATTATATAAATTTATATATATATATTATATATATACTATTTTATTTTTAGCTAAATAAAGTATATAGTTATATAATATATATATATTATAGTAAAGTTTTAACTCCCTAGTAGATAATATAGACCTGCATATAATACTATACCTTAAGTAAATCGCAGTTATATGTATACAGATGTTTGTATGTGTGAGAAAGGAAATTTAGGAGCATAAATTCTATGGACGTAATAGTATCTTTTATGGAGTTATTAGTTATAGATAATTTTAGGAATGAGAGTATAAAATATCATTTTTAGAAATTTTTGGGTAACCCGACTGAATCCTCGCTTCTGATTAAACTCTATTTAGAAGCTAGAAGAACTTCTAGTTTTAATGGTAGAAAACTCTGTGCCCTAACCTAACCTAAGAGCTATATCAATAGAGCACTTAAACTAAAAATAACTCCTAATGCACCCAAGATGTAGAGATTAATTTGACGGATGCTATATCGCAAAACTTATATATGTCAACAAGGATCACTATTAATATATTTATTTTGGCAACTATACTATACTAGGCAGTTTTAATTTAGTAGTGATTTTATTGTCCACAAACCTTAGAAAAATAATATTTTATATATATTAAGTAAAATAAAGTTTCAAAATTACCATATTATATATATTCACCTTATAAATTCTATGTCTTAGCAATAGGTTATTAGTATAATTATATATATTTCCTATAACATATTTTATATATATATATTATATATCTAACATCATTTCGCCCCAAAGATGCCTCTCAGACGCCTATCACTCTTGCAAGTAGGAGCAAAGCGCTTTCAGAGATTCACGGATAAAGATCGAGAGCTAATACAGAAGAGCACATTATAGTTGATTTTGTAGCTTTTACTATCACCTCAACAACCACGACTTCAAATCTCAATTATTAAGATAAATGTTCAGTAGAATGACATTTTCACTGCTTTATGAATAATTACTCTGTTCCTCCTGTCATACCACTACTGATATTTGTCTCTAACAAACATACGTACGGTTAGTGCCATTGCATTACTATATCAGCGTCTAAATCTATCCCCTCACCATTTATGCTTCGTACATTATGCCTGAGAAAATAGAGATGTTCTCCTGCACAGAAGCTTCGCATCACTCACAACTCCGATAGTTTAAAAGACATAGACTCATATGATCGAAAAGACTGCCTTGCCTTTTTCAGGTACAGCAGCCAATTTCTATACTATCCTCCATAGAAAAGTTAAATCAGTTGCGACTCTATGTCTGTCCTCATTTACTGGGCTGATAGATTGACTGCACCGCAAACCATTCTAGCCAGTTTGTACTATATATTCAACCTTGCCATCTTAAATCTCGCATCAGTCCACGCCTACTATAAACGTCTTTAGAAGATTAATTACATTTCCAGCTATTATCCGAATCCTCTATCTCACACATATCATAAACATTCAAGTTAATGTAGAGATCCACTATATGTCATCAATTATCAATTTAGAGAGAATTAAAGTTCCCCTTTTATAATCGCTCCAAATAAAGGGATTCTCAAAAAGTCCTTATAAAAAACTCATGATATAACTCATAACTTTATTTCCTGCAGAATTTGAACAAATAGTCTATTTGAGAACTCATGTATCAGTTTCTCCGTCTACAGAAGCTGCAAAGCTTGTATGACATTAAACATCATCTCTCACCATCTCATTCTATATCTTATAAACATCCTTAGTGCATCTTGGCGTTTCAAGATTTTATCTGAGCAGAGAGTGAATGATGGAAACCACACTCGTTCAGCACACTATACACCATCAGATATCTTTCATATAAAAGTTTGTCTCGAAACTATGAGCTCATAGTCTGGTCTAGAAAAGCACTAAAAAAGTCCTAAGTATCGTTTATCCATCCTAAAAACTTACCTATTTCTGTCCAGTACTTATCTTCCAACTGCACTAGTCAATTCTCAGTACTATGGGTGGGTCATATTCGATCATACTCAGTCTCACAGCCTTAAACACTCTGCTCTATGCTTTCACAGAACCCTCATGGGAATCAGTTACTACTCCTTCAATCCACTCCAAGAGTCGGCTTGTCCACCGTAAAATCACTTAAAGTTATGCAAATTATGTAAATTCATAGTAAGTGCCCCAACCTTACTAAACATTTAAAAGCGTTCTACAAATATAAACAGATACATACATTATTCCGGTGACACCTTCCTGCGCACTTTCTCTATTGTGATAATCTGCCAGGACTATCTAACTATTTTTTGCACACACTTAGTTCTGAATTTGAGAGCAATTGTTGGTTGTGAGAATATACTGAGCCATAACTCCTACCTCTTCCACTTCCGCAAGCTCAAGCTGCACAGTTCTACTTTGCGTTCCTCTCTTAAGAAAGTCATTCAGATCACGACTTTAAAAGATATAGCAAGCTCTTCCACGCCATTTTTCTTCTACTATAAAAACTTACTTCCAAATCATCCGAGACGTCCCTCTTTATGCGGCTATCATAAGAATATGCCATCATCTAACAAGTCTTGCAACGTTATCTTCGATTGTAATTAATTTTCTCCTGCGCGATTAATGGACGAAGCAATTATCCTCGGGTCACAGTGTCCACATGATCTAGGCGAATTTTGTCTAATATTCAACTTTAGGAGAAAGAGACGATCAAACCTTCTCGAGGAATACCTTCCTCTCATAAAAACGAGCACATCATCAACTCGGCTCACTCCAGTCTTTCGACGGAGCTCTAACTCTCTACACTACTCGAACCTAATCATGAGAAACATACTTGAATTACATTGCCCAGAACATGGAATATATTATAAATTGTAAACTTAGAAATAACTTCTTGCATAATATACACGGTTCGAGATTAATATATGTTGAACCGATTATCAATAAATGATGACTGGAGTTCTCTTAGCCTTTAGTATACTAGTGTGTGGAATTGTCATTCTTTCCTAATCATAAGGTATCTAGAGTATACAGCTCCTTTTATTGTTCCATAATTTCTAATTCTGCCACCATTGACTATATACAATGCAATGTCATTTTGTTGTGCAAGAATCTTTGTGATATTCTCCCAGTTAATTTTTGGGAAATCTTTCTTTAGTGGCTCACTCACCTTGTGTATTGGAGGATAGAGGCTGGAGTCAAGACTCATACTTTGGACTGAGGCTCGAGATTATTCTCGACAAGGAGAAAGTTCATAAATGACAAAATTTAGAAAAGAGTTAGGCAATAAAACATAACCCTTCGGAAGGAAACACTCAGATTTCTATTTCTGTGATAACGACTGACTTCAAGGTCTAAAGGACATTGCACGATTGGAGAGAGAAGAAGATCACACTGAGGCAATCGAGGGTAACAATATTGACACTAAAAGAGGATAAAAGTTTTGAAATCAAGCTTTGAGACAACATGACTATTATATTGAGAAGACTTGTACCAATACGCCCATATCCAGCATTAATGAATGCAAATATGCTCTAATCACTGATCCGAAATTAAATAATCTCCTACTGGGGAGGAGAGAGGTATAACATCACTTAAATTATTAATTTCTAGAGGAGTAAGTAAAGAATCTATTGAGAGGGTTTCCACAATTAATTTCCTCAAAGAACAAGGATTCGAAATTTTAGAATAGAAAAGTAGAACAATAAGAAGATTTAGAGAAACGGTTTGATGATAATATGAAGAGAGAGGTTAACCAGAGGTGAACTCCTATATTTTGGCTCACATACATTTAGAGTAAGAAATATCAATATACTTTTTTTTTAGCATTATATATTATTATTATATATATATAAATATGCGTCTGAGTAAATACACAAAATGGTCAAGATTACATTTAGTAAAGAAGCAAATCAATGTATATATATACTTGATTCTAGTTTAATCATAACTTTTGAAGAAAAAAAATATTATGCAGTTTGAAACGAACGTCGGGGAGAGTCAAGATGGTTTTAACCTCTTTCAGTACAACTATATATATATATTAATAATAACTTAAAGTAGTATAAAATAAAACTAAACATATATATGATGAATAATATAAAAAATATTTTATATATATATATATAATATATATATACATAATAAATATATATATGTAAATTTACGCATAATTTATATATATTATACATTTTTTTTTTATATTCTTAAGATAAATATTGTAAATAAAACTATACATATAGTTATGGTATAATATTGTTAAGCTAAATTGGAATAATGAATGAAAATCACCCCTTTTTAAACTCATACGCTCAAAAAATTATGCTGCATTACAAATAATATATTTATATATAGAAATATCATGGTACTACTATAACTATAGAAATAATAATTGACAAATTATAATATATAATACAATGACGATAAATATGATAATTAATGCATATATATAATATCTCATATAAAAAACTCTTATCACTAATATATAATAATATAATTATAGTAATACCGTATCTTATTAAATTATATAATTATATAAAGCATCTAACTACTTATAATTAGTTATTGAGTAAATTATAGACTATGCATCTAGTAATAATATACCACAACTTATTACGCTATTGAAAATTAAAATAATATTATTTAAAAAATTTATGTATATGTTGTTGACCTTAAAATCTAAACTATCTCCCATTAAAATTTACCATTTAACATAATTGTGAGTTTTGTGTCAAGTCATATGCTACACATCCCTTCTATGCGCGCTTCTCTCCTGTTTACCCGAACAAACACCTTCATAGCATGCGTTATAATAATATGGACCCAACTTTGTAATAAAACAACTACAATGGTTCTCGAAATTCTGCAATACCCTTGGCAACTACATTTTGTGCTTATATGATACTGCTCTTAATATCTGCAGCTCACTCGTGAAGAAGCATTGAGAGTTACTATAAAGCTCAATTTGTGACGACCAACCCTAACGACGATGCCCGCTCTTTCCTCAAATACTGGGGTTAGCTAAGCAATAATAGAATCACCTGCTGGACTAGAGTAGGATCAAAATATAAACTGGCCATGCCTCTTATTATATTCATTACGGAAGCTTTTCTAAAATGGAATTAAATAACTGAGGAGACCTTTATAATCTCTCTTGAATACACACCTTATTATGATCACTCACCGGAGAGATATCTGTTAAACTATAAATTATTGTGAATCAGAAATACCCAATAGGTGCGGTCCTACTCCCATCTTAACTCTATATGATTAATTAACGCTGAGTGACCAGGTGGAGATGAGGGGTTGTGTTAATTTTGCTGTGCCTTCATATTTATTAATACTATCATTTGTGTATTTAAAGTGAATCGACATAAGAGCTTTAAACACCGGTATTTAAATTGAAGCTAAAGAAGTGCTTGGAGTTTCGCTAAGAGTGGTACCAACCATAGCTAAGGGGTGAAAGTCGGTGTATAAGAAAATACTATACACCGGAGAATCATGGATGGGTATTCTTGCCTATACCGCATCACACCTATATTGTTGTATGTACACAGAGGTTGGAACATATAGCACACTGATGCCGCTAAATTGAGGCCCTACCACAAACCATTTAGCACTACACTAACACGGTACAATAGAAAGTATTCTACTGGGTATTCTCTGGCTGTCTAGGGTTTATTTGGCACATCTTCTGTCAAATATTGATCGTTTCTCGCTATCTTGAACAATAACTACGTTTCCCACTCTATATTAAATTGTTACTTACCTCATTTAGAGAATTGCATTTCACTGATAATTTAACGTAAATGAGGGACCCTTTTCACATGTTCCGCACAGCACTCACGATCATCCAAATCTATTACCTGACTTTTTACGGACCCTCTTATAACTTATTAACTATATTATATAACAGGCCTACTCTCGGCCTACCGGAGTATATTAATGGCTTTAAATAATATGAATTCGTTTCTAAATGTTTTTAACCTATTTTTAAACGAGAGCTATAGTTTAATGAACAGTTATCTCTTTATTAGGTTTCCTCTTAATACGTTGTATCAAAGAAGCTGATAAACTTTTGTAATTAACTGGAGTTATATATATGAGGAGGAGGGTGACTCAGAGGTAGTTATAAAGTGTAAGGACTCAAAATCTTTTTATTATAGTTTATTAATTTAAAATTTATTTTTGAGAGAGAGACTAATTAGTATTTGCACTTTCTGTGTATGCTACATCCCTGGTAGTTACTAAGAGTGTTATTACGCTTCATTTGGAACTAATTTGTTAAAATAATATAGATGCGCCATACATGGCTTGTCAGGGACTTTGAATGCACGCGCACGAGATGCTCAGTTGGTTGGTGATTAGATGAGATCCTTTGCACAACAGACAGAGTGAAAATGTGAAGTGGATTGAAAGAAGAGAGTATTCGAGATTGAAAAAGGAGGGAAGTGGTTATGGATAAAACAGTTAGTAGGGGAGTGAGGCAAGGAGCCGGGAGCAGGGTGTGGACTAGCATTCTCTAGTGGGGGTAGACAGTGAGGTATGGTCTGGATCTGTACCAGACACTTAGGACAACGTGCATAGTATCTCTACTAGCAAAGGCGAAAAACAAACGGGAGAGAGGAAGTTGAGAGAAGAGGATATATGAAGAGTAAGATTGGATGTCTTCTTATGCAAGATACTCAGGACAATCATACACGGGGACACGATGTGAAGACGATAGCCACTACAGCACAAGAGAGGATGATTATAAAAGGACTCTCGATGGGATTGGGCTCTCTGGCTTATGCATATTGATAAGTAACAAGTGTCACACAGAGACATATATTTAAATGTTGGAGAGAATGCAATGATATATTCAGGATGTCACTTCAGAAATAAATTAAAAACTAATCACATGTACAGATGTCACATTACATGGATAAGGTCCTTAGAGAGCAATCTAAAAGGCAAGGTTGACGCAAATCATATGTATATAACAAATATTCAGTTTCGTGTTAATGAGAAGTAAGAGAAAATATTTGTTACCTTGAAGTTAAGAGGATGAGACGCTGAGAATTCTAGAGATAATTGAGGCTAATATAATGATTGGGATGAAAGCCCTCTATTAGTGAGTTGTTACGTATGGTCCGTAAACGTAGGAAATGAGGATAGATGAACGCGAATTTGAGGAGTCCCACTTATGGGTATGCCAATATACAAAGTAAGAGAGTAGGATAGATGTGATGGGGATGGGACGGGTGAAACACAAAATTTGCAGATGCAGGAGGTGAGGGGCCATACCGAGTGAAGTATGTTAGTGTGGGTTATGAGATGCATGATTGGTTGAGTAGGCGGACTAGATATACGGAGGTGTGGCAAAGTACCGACAGCAGACGTTGCAAAGACGCTTTCTATACGCTAGACGTAGAGGGAGAGTTACCACCGACAGCAACTCGAGAGTTGTCTATCCGGTTATTTAATTGCTAGTTTCAACCACATTAAGTACTATGGTCCGCGTGCGCATCTTCGAAGCATGCTGTTGTCAACTAAAGGAAAACGTTGATATAATAGGTTTGTCAGGGAAGTTTAAGCAGGGAATGAATAATTTCTGAGAGTTGTATCAGGGAGGACGAGACACTATTGTCGAAGATGGCGATCCAGGAGTGAGAGGCATCAGTTTGGAAGAACAAAGGCTTGCCTGCAAAAGTAAGAGAGGGCGGCCTATTTTTTGGTCGTCGTCGTGATCAGTTCGGTTTTCATTGCAGTTTACGCTCCTAATATGAGGAGGGGCGAGGTTCTATACAGTAGGTATGAATTGAGTGCTTCTTGAGGTGAGAGCCAGGTATGACAGCCAGAAGAATTGTGCTCGTACTATGCGGATACTAGAGTTGTTGTTATTTAATAACACGCGAGATATGATGTGGGCTTTAAATCGGCCTGGAGGCGTCATTGATGTATATCGAATTACATATGTCATAAGAAATATTCTTTTGAATTAGGGAATATATTTTATTATATGGGATTTTTAGTGGATAGTAAAGAAATTTCACTGGAATATAATAGGATATCATTTATTGCTAAGTACAGATTATGGAGTTTCCAACTATATATGAGTCGTATAAATGAGTGTTATGTATGATACTTATATATTCAGTATAACTATATATATATTGATCATATATATATAGTTATAGGAGTATACTTGTTTATGTGAAGTAGTACAATAAAACTATGGTATAAAATTGTTGGAGAGTGGTAATGGGTACTTAAAATACTGGATACAAAAATATATATTATTAGCTAATTAGAATAATATAATCTGGGGATAGGGGAGGATAATAATAATGTTTGTTGTTATTACATTAATATAATATATATAATAGGGTTATTATTAAATAATGATTAAATATAATAAGCAAATTAATAATATATATATATATTATATAAAAATTCATACTATAAGCAATATATTATCTGATAAGTATTTACTAAATATTGTATTTTTAACTAATAAATGCTAAATATTATATATATAAGCCTATAGGGGATACACAACATATAATTATGGAGCTATATACTGATTAGTTAATACCATAATATATATAAATGAAGTAATAACTTTAAAGTAACATATTATTTATATTTGCATAACTGAGCATGGGGTATTTAATATATATATATATATAATGAAGAATTATATAAATATATAGTAGTGATGGTAGTAGCCCCTTTCAGGAATTGTAAATATGTATAATAGAGGGATACTATATAACTTATCTATTATTTTATAAGTACATATATATAAATCAGTAAGTAGAGTAATAGTAAGGTGGTAATCCTATAGTAATAAACCTTATTATATGTTATAAAAGTAATAATATTTACATAAATATATACTCTGTAACTAATAAATATACTGTACTTTAAAAAAATTATATACATGATTAATTTGTAATACTATAAGTGTGGGCTTAAGACTTACTTCCTCTTGTGCAAAAAAAGAGGGGACCCACACACATCTTCAATCCCTTAACTAATCGAGAGTGCCTAGGCACTTTCGATTTTGTGACTGAGCCCTTTTCTTTCTAATTTCGAAATCCTATTCCTTTGAAAGGAAGATTGGAAACCCTCTTCAAGTGATCTTTCTCTTCCTTCTGAATATTGGTACTCTTCTTCGGCTACTAGATCGGTGAATTTCATACAAGATAATGGGATTTAAGGGACGTATGTAGAGGAAAAGATCTCGAGTTAGAAGAGATACGCGACAACTATAGAGATCATTGTTTTCAAGAACCTTTTTCCTTTCTCCACTTTGGTATTCTAAACCCTTGAAATAATTTCACTCTGTGATGTTCTGTTCTGATTTTTCCCTTTCGACGGTCAGTCTAATAAATAAGATTGGTGATTTCGCATTCATGGGTATATATTTGCTTTTATTCTAACGTGCATCTCTATTTCTTCATTTTGTGGATACTTGATGTTCTGCTCTCTTTGTTTATTATCATCATGATTTGACTCTGACTCAGCCCTATCCCATAAAAGGGTGGGAGGGCCGGAGTATCGCTCATAATATCTTGAAGAACAGTGTACTTTCACAATCAAGGAAAAGGATAAGAATCACTTTATATATCACTATAATGGAGTGCTGTGCAGAGGAAAAAAAAACAGAACTGCCCAAGCTTCTTTGAGAGCCAACATTACAACACGTCTATTATGCTCTGAGGTTTTCAGAACAACTCTTAATTTACTATGTATAGGCCACAAGAATGTTTATAGTTGTTGAGAAGAGTGAGACGATATACAAGCGTACGTAAGAGAGGAGAGTTGCAGAGAGTCGTCTTTATGAGAGGAAGCGGTTGATAGTTAGTTAGAGGGTATTTTTTATAAAAGTTATGAATTATATACCTCAAGGATTTGCGTGACAAAACTACGGTGAGGAATCTCGTCGCGAGATTATCGGAGAATGAAGGAAATCAGAATGATTGCGATGTGAATGCAAATCAGATGGAAAAGAAGAGGAGTCGTGGATTTGTGAAGAATCAGAATAATGTGAGAGCCGATGAGTCCAACGGTGTAAGAGTGAAAATAGTTAGAAGTGGCAGGCTGAAGTTGGAGTGGGAGTGATGTCAGTTTCCACCAAACAAGCAGATTCAGAACTCAAGGTGGAAAATATGGAGGCAGATTCACGATTAGATAACAGAGCAGGAAGGAGTCCTCGAGGTGAATGGAATATCTTTGTGTATTGAGTTGAAAACATTAAATTGGTTGGTGCTATATAAAGAGTTTGGATCCAGAATAAATTTTAACTTAGTATTAAACGAGGGAAAAGCGATGTACATGATAGAGAGAGTGTAATGTATTCCCAGAGGCTTCTGTTTGCACGACAAGAAAGTTGTAAGGAGCTGGAGACTTGCTCAAACTGACTCCTCAGATGAGTTGACTTTGGAAGAAGCTGGAGAATCTAAGTTAGGATGGAAACATCTACGTCTTTTTCATGCCAGACTGCAGCAAAACTTTTGGAAAGTTTCTGAGTTTGCGTTGACGGTTTTTCCCAAAAAATTATATTCCTTTACCCTATTCTGCAAACGACCAGATGCGTTTAGAAGGAGAGGGGATTGTTTGCCTTAATACTTAAAGCTATCTCATTATCTGTGAACTGAGAATCAATGTGATTTAATTAGGGTATTAGAATCTTTGGAGTAGGACTGATGAGGAGCGAACTCGAATGAATAGATAAGCTGAGAGTGATTCGGAGGAGACTGGAATATCATTCCAGCAGGTGTTGATTAGAGGGCTGAGTATTTTTTTAGATGAGTCTAGTATGTTTACAAATGTATGATGGTAGGATGACTACAATCTCATATCGCTCGGTGCGAATGTATAATTTCTAGGATAATTATTAAAGTCATGAGAACCTAGCGATGAGAGTCTTTTCTAAGTGATAGTTGTTAACTATGAACGGGAGTCTTGATGTGGTTCCTGCGTCAGGGACACCATTTTTATATGCACAGGGAGTAGATAAGACGAAGGAGTGGAGGAACAAGAGATATTAAGTAGTTATATAGATGAGTGTAATAGCTAGTACGTGTGTTTGACGAAATCATAGTTGGGACAGGGGGAGCATGAGTTTTATATACACGTGACGTTAAAACTGATACTGCGCGAGTCTTTGAGACTTTGAGGTGTGGTGAGCAAGAACTCAATTATTAAGCTATGGAGTACCAGGTATTGAGGGATCCGAAAGCCAGTACTTGCGAGGATAAGGAGTATAGTAGACACAATGCTTTTGCGAAAGACTTATAAATACCTACTAAGTCTCAAATTATTAAAGAAAGTATAGTAATAAAGTGATAAGATAGAAGGTACATAGCTAAAATTAATATTTTTAGTAAAAGGTTTTAATTTAGTATATTAGTAAACCTATGATAAAAGAAGTTTTTTTATATCTAAGCTATTTATAAATTAATAAATTAATAGATATAATATATATGGATACTCATGTGATCTACCATATATAAATATATATTAGATATGATAAATTTTAGTGAGGGCTAGATAACATTTAATAAGTGGTTTAGAGCTTCCGTTAAATAAGTTAGGTTAATCTCTTAAGGTAAGTTGGGTTAGGTTAGGTTTGCGTAGGATTTTATGCGATTGCTAGGTAAGGTTTATCGGCTTATTCACGGTGTTTACACGAAAAGTTGTAAATGTAGTTTAATCTACATAATAAATTATTTATAAAAATTACTGATTAAAAGATAGAATCTCTAATTAGAAGTTTCGCTCCTCGATTGTCGAGACACATCGTCATTATAAACAAATGACGACATTATAATCATAAGATTATGAATATTGATGTAAATAAGATAATTTAAATACGTTTATATTAGATTATATATTGATTACAAGTAAATAATATGAGCTGCAGTGAGCACCTGATATAGTGATATAAGGGGAATAGAAGCAAGCAATCTAAGGGGATAAATAATGAAAATTCTGATTCGGAATCCATATTGTATATTTATGATTTTTATAGGAATAGGAAATTTATCAAATTTTTTTATTTGGCTGGTATTAACTTATAAATTTTTCAATGTCATAAATAACTAAAGCAGTTCTGTCATTTGGAGTTTCCTTTTCATTTATATTCTTTACTTCTATTCGTCCGACTCAATTAATTTCAATCTTATTAATTCTTGATTTAATAAAAAATACCCAAATAAGGTTAGTCATTTGAGCTTTCCATTCTAAATACTTGTTTTTCCTCTGTTCATCATAGTTAGTAAAGCTTTTGATCTTATAAATTATATCAGATAGGTATAAGGTCATTATTATGAAAGAAATTAATTATTAGTAAGATTATATCAAGTGTTAATTTAAATAGTATGACTCCCTATAAGTACTACATGGTTTCAAGATAAGTAGGTTAGTCATGTATCCAGACTAACCTATTTTAAGATAATATTATAGGAATTAACATATATACTGAGCATTGACGCGATAGTAGAGATCCAGGCTTGAATATTAGTTAATTATTTAGTTAATACCTTATAGTAAATACTATATAGCTTTATTGATAAGGTTGCCTATATATATTATATCATAGTATCTAAACAACGATTTTCACGACAGTCCTAAAACCAGTTTATAAATGTGGATATATATTTATATATTAATATAGTTGATATATGATATATATGTTGAGAGTTATAAGTAAGTGGTTTATACGAAATAGAATAATCAGTGTTGTAACTATACTTAAAATGTAGAATAATAATCATCAATTTTAGGGAAATATATGAATAGTAAGTGGTGGTCCCACTCAGGTTTCAGTGCTGGCCAACTTATATATATGTATTATTTCCTCAATAAATATATAAATATAGATTAGACAGGGACTTAAATAATTGAGTGACTTAAGTTTTGCAGATGATTACTATATAGAGTATGGCTAACAACTACTCACAGTTATAGGATTATAAGTGAAAGGATATGCTAATAAAAGATATTATTCAATAAATGATCCTGATATAAACTTTTGTGAGAGGTGGGTATACTAGAATTAAAAGTATGTAGCTACAAATTTGATTAATAAATTATTTAATAGTTAATAAAAGTGTTATAAGGTATTCTATTTCCAGACCTATCCCCTTTAACTCAATATAATAATTAATATTTTTAAATAACTTAACGATATATGAAATGGGGAGTGGTCTATGATGATCTTGATTAGACCCAATGAAAAATAATTATAGGATGTGATTATAAGTACAGTATTAATTTTGAAAGTAGCTTATATTCCATATATGTTTAGGAATGACTATAGTAAATAAAGCAATAAGATGCTGGGCAAATAAATCGCAATGTTTTACAAGAACAAAGAAGTAATAAGTATATAAACTGTATATATAGCTATGTTTAATGTATCCAGTAATAGAGTATTAGTATTAGCATCACAAGTTATTTGGGCCCCTTATTTTAAGTAATATATAGAAAAATATACTTAAGATATATGTCTTAGATTAAAGATGAGTGGAAATACTGATATAGATAGCCAACATGAAATTGAATTATGTCTGGGTTGAGGGTATAGAAGAATATGAGGAGAGTAGTCAGAAAGGATTATATGAAATGTGTATTTCTGATATATAATAAGAGTACTGATTATCTCAGTAAGTATAGGGACATGATACAAGTTATCTAATACAATAATATATTATACCATACTATAATATACCATATGATTAAGTCACTAATATAATATCAAAATTTTTCAATATAGAATGAATCATTTGAAGCAAGGGTAATGGCTAACCAAATGTGCATTTATGCCCAAAAGCGCATAAATATTTATTGAGAGAGAACAAGAAAATGAACCGAAAATTTCTCGAGCTCATCACTTTATACGAAGTATCAATAGTTTTAGATAGCACTGCAGAGTAATTAACAATTACATTCGCCTTATGAGGTGTGTGTAGGTAGGTGTTGGTGTTAGTGGTTAGAGAGAGTGAGATAGAAAGTTATTGTAATAGTCTGCAAGAGGAGGTTGTTGAGTTGTGAGCTGCAAAGTAGGCATACATTTAAGAAATCGTGATAGATTACTGACATGCAAGACCTTCCTATCACTATATAATATTGACGAAGCCAAATTGGGGGTTTTTAGTTATAGAAGTTATTGTTAGATGGCATGTGTGACATAACTTAGTTATTAAACGCATGTGGATGGTTTGGGTATCAATATTTATATATCATTATTTTAACTAAAACATTATTGGTGAATTTGTAGTTACAACAAATTGGACAAGCCCTAGGGGGTGCTTGTGGATTTTGCATGAGCATGTTTGGGTAGTGGTTGAACGGGGCAAGTCTCGATTAGGCCCGATGTAAGTGGCTAGAGAGCTGAGAGAGAGCGAGAGAAGAGAAATGTTGAGAGACCTGAGAGAGTAGTTTTGAACGCATGAAGAGAGAGAGAATAGAAAATAAAATTATAAGGAGTAACATGACCGAAAGAGCGAAGTTGTGGAACTATGTTAACTAAACGATGTAGAAGGATTATATAAAATATGCAAAGTAAATGAATCAAATAAATTGATATGAGTATTATAAATTTAATATCAATAAGATCTGTTGTTACTTCCATAACAGGGGTTCCCATAAAACTCATTTGATAGTAGCAAATCAAAGGAATTGGAAAGAACTGAGGATGGAAGAGTGTTTCAGTACGAGGCTATATTGAGAAAAGGGGATCACGGATGATCCGCTCCTCAAAGGAGGGAACATGCACGGAGACTGTATTGACATACAAGAACGAGTTACCAACATATCTCAAAGACACGAGTTACTTAACTATCCAGAACAAGTACCACTTGGCACGTTATATGGAGAAATTGTGTAAAGATTGGTCATAGTAACTAACCTTTTAGAAATTCCACCTATTAATTAAGTAACTTTAGTCATAAACTATATGATATAAAAATATAATATGATACCCACCATCCATATAGAACAATAAATATATACTAAATATAGTTATGGCACTACATTGTCATCTAACAATAACTTATGCTATTTATAATTAAAAAATCCTACCGTCCAATTATTGAGTTATATACTATAATATATAATACGTCAATTAATATATAATATTTATTATATTATGATATTTTATTATTACCTGCATCACTTATATATATTATATAATATTATATATATTTATATATATATATATATATATATATAATATTATTATATATATATATTATATATATATAGATCCTATTCTGTTTTATTTACGACTCCCGTCAGTTTTGATTTTTTTTTTGGTTTTTTTGTTTTAATTATTGCCATTTCTATCACTACACAATGCCATTTCAATGGTAACGGACATGATTCAAAAGTTCGAAATATTTTAAATAATTTTTAAAATCACATTTATGTTAAATAATTGTTTTCAAAAATGAAATATCTCGAAAGTACGACACTACAGAAAAAAACAATAACATATTTGGAATCAACGTATAAAGCTTATTACAAAAGTGATAAAAAAAAATAATAAGAAAAAATATATATATATATTTTTTCATAAATAAAATATCTCGAAAAGTACGACACTTACAGAAAAACCAATTACATATTTGGAATCCAGCGTAATAAAGCTTATTACAAAAATGTAAAAAAAAAGAAGGGGGGAAGGAACGCCCGCGACACTCAAATACCAAAGAGGGGGCTTCCGGAGACTCCTCCCGGAGGGGGAAAATTAGTCCTACCTGTCGTTTCCCCGGTAGGCCGAGAGACCCCGACTCCTGCATCTTTGCGGTTTCCCTTGGGTATTCCTTTTAGTTAAAAAAAATAAAAAATAAAACTGACCGTAAAACGTAAAAGGTTCTATATATTTTTTGAATCATGTCCGTTACCACTTAAATTGATTGTTAGGATGATATTACTAGATAATTGAATTTAAAAAACCTAAAAACAAAAAAAAATAACAACAACGACGGAGTCGTGAAACAGAAAAGGTCATTATTATATAATTATATATATATATATATATATAGTATTATATATATTATATATATATATATATATATATAGTACATATAAATGATAATTAACCGTTATTTCTTTAAAATATTTGTGCAATTGAGTCACACTACTCAAACTGTTTGGATTTATTGGAGTTCTTAATACTCCAAAAATTTAACAACCCTATTACTGAATGCATGCTTTTTCTTTTTATTTATTTCTATATTATTTTTATTTTATTCTTTTTACTTAGAGTATATAACATCCGTACCTTATTTATGCCCCCTGCGCACGGTGCGCACCAGAG
The DNA here is from genome assembly GCA_015478945.1 of Trachelipus rathkii. NCBI lineage: Eukaryota > Metazoa > Arthropoda > Malacostraca > Isopoda > Trachelipodidae > Trachelipus > Trachelipus rathkii. Next base: position 27,214 of record JABUQX010008051.1, read on the forward strand.
CCCTCTAATTCCCAAGTGGAGGAGGTGTGTCTCTGCTCTATTAACGTCCAGAGCTAGAGAGACGAGTTATGGGAACTGCTATAGATGATGAGAATATATGCATCATCATTCTCCCACCCGACCAGGATTGCGAACTCTGGGAATCACTCTCGCTATACTGGATTTTCATGGGCGAGTCGCGTCAAAATACACGCTGAGCTATCCGGTCGCGAGAGCTATATAAACTATATCAATCTACTAAACTCATAAAATTACTTCTAGAAACAATCTTAACATAAACATAATGCTCATTCAATGCCATCATCTAAATACATCCACTCAGAAATCGAAGTATTCCACTTTGATTTATCGCTATATATTACGTCTGAGCTCTACATCTTAGTTGCAATATATTTATAATGCTCACTTTGTTACTCTAAATAAAGGCCCCAAAAACTTGTGCTCACAACATACTTCTACTACTGGCCTATTCCATAGCTAATTATTATAGTCTCTCATTCTACATCATATTACTTCACTTGACTCTCTTTGAGTTAAAATCAACTCTGAATGCTAATCTTATCTAACTCCCTACCAGATCACCAGTTCTCTATATATTTATGCTACATATATCTATACTTCACATAAAATCTAATATGCTTATAACATCACCGCAAATCACTCATCATATCATAATTATTAACCTTGACATTTATATTATTAACACAATTAATTAAAATTATTCTTTTTTTCACTTTGAGTTCCATCTAGACTCCAGTATTAAACTATCTCAGCCATCCCATATAAGTAGGTTCAAAACACTTTATTATTTGCAGTTAATATCCCATTAGGTCCGAAGTAACACTTTGATCACCATCTATTATAATATAATTCAACTCTGCTCAACTTAATCTGCCCACCCAAAAGTTTATCATTGATTCTATTTTTTTCTGTGCTTAGATCTTCGTGTCGATAACAAGCACATTTCATTCCTGACGTGGCCCAAAAACTATATTCTAACTAATTAAATATATACAATTTCATTCCTCTTGTTACAACCTTAATGAGCCATTATCGATATACGAATCGACGTATATAGACTTGAGAAGTGAACGAGATACAGATAATGTGGGCAGCCACAGCAGGGGGTCACTTAGCCAGACCTAACCCCATCAGGCGATGCAAAGATAGTCTCTCCACCTATCTGTTGACCACAAATTTCCCCGACTGTCGAAAGACCATTCACTCATATTCACAATGAGTAGTACCATGAAGATAATTAATTTAAACGCATCCATTATTTATTTTTTTTTTCCTTTATCTCAAAATTTTTTCCCTTTTCTCTTTTAGGTTTTCAATTCCCTCTTCCTAGTGTATATCCAAAAAGATCCTATATGCTATATGACCACTATTTGGGCAAAACTATTGATAGGCACCTCACACCACCAAAGAGTTCATTATATTAACAACAAACCATTTTTTGATCCTTTCACTTGAACCTATAATTATTTTGTTCAAAACAGACTAGATCAAACAAAGTTTGTGTCTCGTGCTCCTGCATTAGTTCGTTAAAAATATTTGCTTATTATTTCTTATAATAATTAATAACTGGATAGTTGAGTTTGTGATTCTTTTCTGAGTCTTTAAATATTTGAATTAATGCTATTGTACTGATCTTTACTGGGATATTTGAATATTATAATATGCACTTTTTTTATATCTTGGTTAGCTAATAACTACTTTCACACTATAAAATGCATCCTTCTGGTTCTAATAACACGCCATTTCTCTCTTATACGCAATCACACCAGAATTTATCACTTATCAATCGAAAGCTTATGATATTGTGGAGGACTTAACATGTGCTCTAAGTAATTTTTGCACCAGTTTATATTACTTTACGCTCATTTCTCATCTCATTCTTACTCTTCTAAATAGGCATCAAACACAATAATGTCTCTCGTCTATTCCAGTCATTTCTCTTACTTTTCACCCAATATTTCTTCTTAACTCACAGCTGTTTTTTATTGACTACGACTTCTCAACAAATCCAAAGATATCTACAGCGCCCACGTTGCAGCAGAATAGTAATGTTTAAATTTGAAATCAATTAAAGAACAAACAGTTTACTATCCAATATATATACAATAATTTTCAGAATCCTACCACCTTACTTTTAATTCAAATATTATTCTAATATTATGTAAACGTTTATATATATGTTTTTTATATAGATTCAAAATAAAAATATATTAGTAAATTTACTTGTGCTTATAATATGGAATTAACAATATAATACTATATTTAGTCTCTGTAACTATTATTAATTACTATCTTTTCCTACTTGTTATACAACTGTATAAGGCAAATATAATATAAGTACTATTTGAAAATAAATGTTTGAGGTTAAAAGTAATTGACAAGAACTCTAATAAATATTTTATTATTCATTCAATATTTTATTATATATTATAGGTAATAATATTTATTACCTCATTAATATATATTTCTATTAATTTTAAATTTTATAAAGCTTAAAAATGGTACCATAGTGTCCTATAAGCTTGAGAGCAATTCTCTAATGATCAACTCTTTGAAGGTAGCTACCTCACTATTGTGAACAAATTTAGACAGATTATTTGGATATCTAGCCTGGAATATCTTTCGTCCTTAAGGTAGGGGTCTTTTTTATATTCTGATATGTTTATTTTTTATGTATTCGTCATATTTTAATCTATATTTTTTTTCCTATTTATATTACCATTACTGAATTATTCAAATAAATCATCTTACAACGTAAGCCATAATTTTTTATCCTTCTACGAATTCGAGAATCGAGATATTTTAAAACATCTTGACCTCTATATATTTCAAGATAGCCAGCAATTGTTCTCAGCCTATCGACTGTAAAACTAACTCGAATTACTACATGTAAGTCAATTCCACACTCCAATATTCATTGAGTTTTCGTCTACTACTCGAGCCTTACCTTTATATATTTAGATTGTTAATTTCATTACTTTTCATTATAAACTATTACGTTGATATTTTCTTTAAAGAAAGATGATATTGAAAAGTAAGTTATGAAAAATATGAATTTCAAAAGACTTTAGAGAGGAAGATTAATAAACTGTATATATTAGTAGGCTAAATTTAAAATATATGTTGGCAACACGTATGTTAATGAGACTAATAGTATATTATAATTATTCATTGGTTAATTTAAAGTATTTATTGGCGGAATTCTATTTGAAACTCTCTATTATATCGGCCATAAGTCTCAGATTTAATTTATCTTTTTTTTTTTTTAGTAACTAAGCAATTGGCTCGATTTGGCAGAATAATATTCGCATTGAAAGTATGAGACAATGCATGCCCATTTGGGGAGATCTTTCATGATCGTTCCTTCCTCGCGTGGTATTGAACGCGTGGGGAACTTCGTCTCCGCCGGCCCTCCGTCAGACTACGATCGGCACTGCGAGATGGACTCATCTCTATAATTGGAATACTACAATAAAAAAGAATATTTTCTTAAAATATTTATTTCCTCATTATACAATGATAACAACAAAAAAAAACAACAAAACCTCATATAACATATATTCTATCAACATCCCTCCTCTACATTCATCCCGAGTCTGATTCACGAGATATAGTATCTTGTTTTTCAATACTATTTATGAGGCTTGCCTTAACTCTATGTAGTTACATTGATTGTCAAGCTTTGACTACATCATTTATCATATACTCATTGATTATCTTGAGTGTAGGTTATTATCATTTAGACTACATTACTGGTCTCATAAAATGAGTTATCTATAAGGTATATCACAATTAATTAGTAATGGCAGTAGACTTGAACTTAACGTTCCATTAATTTATAGGAACAGTAGAGAATTCACACAATGAATGTACCAGGTAATAAAATTAAATATCATCCCAATTATATGTACATATACTCACTTTTTTATAATTCTCATTACTTAGTGTGCTCATTCTGTCTTCTAATAATTTATATCTTTCACAATTTCAGAACATCACTAATGTACTGAGTAACTCTCATGGACCTATAGTAAGTGATATCTATTTATAATATAAGTAAATGTACTACCTATTATTCTAAGTGCATTTAATATTGTATATATATAGTAGTAATAGTTCAATGTGTTCAGACTAGCTATTATCGATAATATTACATATTATAATAATTTTAAAGTTCACTCACAGTCATTTAGTACATGAATTATGAAATATTAGACTTATTTATAACCATATTCAATCGACCACACACCTACCCTTCTTTCCTCTATCAAGCTATGGATACCGTATAATTATATTATAAATATAAAGTGATAATATATTTACCTTCTATATATTTATACTATATATATATATCATATTCTCTTATGATATAAAGATAGTCATTACCTATATAATATTAAAATGCTTTACATATTAACTCACCATAGCTTCAGTTGCTAATATAATTAGTCTAATGATATTCTCTATTTAATGGTATAATATAACTATAATCTAAGCCTCAATCTATATTTTTTAATTATTTACTAAATTAATTACCCTTTGAGATAAAAAAATTTTATTAAACCTAAATGCTGGTTATATTTATTATAATTAGCATACTATATTTGGAAATTAATATATGAGATATAAGAAACTAATATATGAGTATTATTTATTATTTATACTTACTCACCACTTATAATATTGACATAGTTATACCTATAATGAGCTCATATTATATATTTATGTTATATAATACAATAATATTATATAGCTATATTATATATATACCACTACAACCCCATCTTAACTACTATCATATATATAATTTTATATCCTATCTATTATCTTATTACTATTATCTTGCTAATAACTCAATAAGTCTCCTCATATATCTTGAGTTTTCGGTTGTGTAGGAAGGTGGAGTTACTCTTCACAAATCTTAAAAGAGTTATTCTCATCTAGTCTCAAACTGAATTAATCTCTTCAGATCCCTAAAAAGAGTTACTCTCCACAAATCTCAAAAAACCTTAAATAGTATTATTTGTCTATGAATATAATAACAATAACTATTCCTATAACTCTCATATTTATCTAATTTATTAATACTATAAAGTCCTACTTATATACCCCATATTACCTGATCCTGTACATAACCTAATCACTAGTGACTAAATTAATCCAGAATAATACATTAGTACTATTCTATCCAGCTTAATAGCGTATTTATCATCTTCCTGATCAATATATTCATCCTTATATAATTACTCTCTAATATATAATTCTTTTTCTGTATACGCTATCTTTATATGAACCCTATGATTCAATATATTGCTACCCACATGCACAGGTCCACGACTCCCTCATGAGGAGTAACATTCAAAGTGGAGGACAATGTATCAACTAGTCAAAATACTTAACATCTATCAGGATCATTGAAATTACCATTCATACTGTGGAGATTTTACAGCTACAGTATATACTCACTCGCCAAGATTCAACGTGTACAACATAAAAATAATTTTCAGTTCTTCACATTGAATTATTCTTATTATTATATACATCCTAGTTTTGAAAAGGTTACATTAAACTTATAGGAATAATTCTTACACCTGCATGACGCTGTGGATCTAACACGAGATTTGTACCAGCATTTGTATTGAACAACTTTCATGTCCTATCGTCGAAAGCGCATAACAGGAAATAACCTCTCAAAATGCACCACATTAATAATCAACTTTTATTATCTTGGATACTACGTCTCTCTCTGTGATATTTCATACTCCCCAAAAGTTGTCTATAATATTCATCCCATTGAGCGTGGTTTTTAACAAAATTATAATTATTACTCAATAAAGAAATCTGTAGACTGATCTCTTACTGCAAGTAATTCTCATGTGGTTGCACTTTCAATATAATATCAAAAATATCAAACTCTCTCTCAAGTGGTGTTTTTTATATCAAAAACTATTATTTAATTAAAAGTCTGCAGCACCGCTTATTAATACCTAACTTTATCCATTTCCTCCACGATTCTTCACACTGACTCTTATAAATCCTTAGGACTATGGCACGCGTCTACTCCATATCTAGATGTCCTGGGGCTTTCCTCCTTCTTCTTTTCTCACATGCTGCACAACATCACTGAATAAGGTATCTGGCTTACTATCCAGGTATATCTGTCTGTCCTTTATTGCTATCTAACTCGACAATATATACTTCTTTTCCAAAATATACTCACAAACTCTTCATCATTTTACTCACCTATTAGGCTACATTCTCCTTATGAATAATAACTTTACCTAAGGTAACTTGCATATCTAAATCACCAATACCACAAAGGATTTCATTATATCACAGAATAAATAATTTTCACTTCTACTATCTAAAAAAAGACTGTACATGTTTTAATTATCATCAACAAGAAGCTATTTCTACTATTTAACATTTTAACACATTCGCATATTTTTGCGAAATAGTTGAAGAATAAAATTGTGTACAATAAAAAAGTGTATTTTATCATATATATCCACTAACCATGGTTATATATATAAGAATCACCTACCACCAGCCCTACCCAACGACACCCACTACAACCCTCTATCTCGCCGTAAAAATTATGGCCTTAAAAATTATTATATTCATATTATTTATTGTATAGGTCTCTTTATGCATATATATTGCCAGGTGTAATATATAAAAGATATTAGATTGTCGGGTTTCACTCGCTACTTCTGTTGTTGCCTATAATCGTTTGTTTTATTACTTCATTATTTCTACTATTTATATCAAATAAATTAAAGTAAAAATATTAAATATAATAAACGATCTTGTTATTTTTTCTTAAAATTATTTACGAGATACATGTGCGTTATGCAACTTCCGTTTTTTTATGAGCGAATTGTCCAATTTATATTATTTACAATCCTACCTAGAAACTCATACCAGCGAATACATAAGCTTAAAACTTCTCCACTCTTCTATGTTTTCCTCACAGAGAGTATTATATGAGTAGAACTAGTATCAAGATATTATGAAAACTAATTAGTTTACTTCTTACAATATTATCATAAGGTTTATAATCGAGATCAGTTCTATATTGTTACTTAGTCTACGTATACTATAACAGAACAGTGTGAGAGTGTGAAGTTGTTATATAATATAAGTAAACACATACAACTAAATTTGTTATTACTTTTATTATTTTCACTTCTCAAATAATTACATAAATATTAATATTAATTAAAATTGAAGAGCATAAAAAATTATATATAATCAAACCTCACTTACTAAACTGGTACACTATATTAAAACTAATAAATATATATATTAATAATAGATACCCATAATGGTATAAATTAATTACTCAACATAATATATGTTATTAAAGAAGTCTTCGTGTGCAAATTAAATATATAAGTGTGTTAGTATTACAAAATTTAAAAGGTTTAGATATTTTATAATTTTTAAAAATGACATTATTTATTTTATTAAATGTTATTCTAAAAAGACAGCTTGATTACTATTATACAGGGCAGCACACAGTGCCGCACTTATACAATAATCTATATGAGATATTGGGAGCAAGTGAAAGGCTTATAGACGCCACAACAGTGTAATGTCTTGATTGTATGAGTATCCATTTCTGTGGTATGAGATATATTTTATAAAAGATATGTTCTGCGCACAAATATTGGTATAATTAGGATACAAAAAAAATAACAATAGTCGAAAAAAAAGGATGTAATCAATTTGTATACGGTAACAGAGAGCGAGAAACAAGGATGGAATGAGCCATGAATATCTCATATATCTGGCAGATAACTTTGGAGTGGTGAACCTCAATCATTCTAAGAGTTAGGTATAATATAATTTCAAGCGTAAAGGGAATATATGCAGTATTATACCAGTAGACATAAAAATAAATCTATTACTTAACATATATACTTTATTGGTATTCCTAAGTTATATTTTTTTGGGCGCGGGAGTTTAACGAAGTCAGTGACGGGTGGGATCTGGAGTTTATATAGTAAGGTGCATATTACTTATCAATTTATCGCTTATGATATTATTATTTACGTATCGCGCATAGTATTTGCAAATATTTGTAAATTGTTATATTTATATTATGATATTTATTATTTTAGGCTAAGTGAATTATTTTAATATATATATAATTATTCCTATATAATACTAAAAAATTAATTAACTAAATATATAACTATGTAATAGGAAAATAAAATTAAATTGTGGTAGACGGTGTATACATTCGGGCATGTTTATGTAGGGCTACCTTTCGTGTTGCCATGATTCTGGCGAACAATATATAGATGAGGGGGAGTCCTTGTGCCTTCGTAACTTAAGGATATGTTCTCCACATATCCAATTTCCAGATAGGCTGGCAGCAGGTGTTTCTCTCTAACCCTCCGAAACGAGCTCACTCCTCTGCACAAAAATATGAATTCTTGCTCATCACGTTGTGAGTGGACATGTTTCGCGTATTGACCGTACGCCACTGGAGTCGAGGGCAGATGGCGCGTAAGTAAATAATAAATGATACTTCTACTTAGGTTTTTTATATTCAAACTTTCACTTCAGTAGGTTACTCTATTAAGCTGAGGTCCGAGATGAACTATCCTACCGTGATTCTAGAATATTCTGAATAGTAGGTATATAGCTCCTCTTGCGAGAGAGAGGCGGGTATATACTCTTATTAGTTAAAATAATAAATCGAGAGAACTTAATATATCTTTTGGTAAACTAATTACTTTATTATTATTAACGAGTTTAATTCTGGTAAATAATAAGGATTATTATAAATAGGTCAATTTTACTTGAACTTCTGCATAGTAGCAGATTGCCTATTGCAATAAAATACCTTGAGTTAACCATAAAATACGTATCTAGAGAAACTGTAAGCTCACTTGATCAATAAATGTCCTTGAGTTAATTACACTTAATACTTAAAAAAATTATTAAACTTTGTTAAATTAAAAGATGAAATAAATTAACTAACATCTCTATATTCTTTAAACAAAATAAATACTTTATAACTATTTGTTAGATATGCTTAAATAGTTAGTTGTAATTTATCAGTTATCAAAAATCTATTAAATTATTTATGATAATGATATGATAATATGATAATATACTCTAGCAATTAATTATTATATTTTTCAAAAACGAAGTTTAGAAGCTCAGGTTGTAGCTATTAATTCTGAGAATACTCGAAGGACTTCCCTTGAATTCCTTCACCAACTTTTTATGTAAAAATTCCTAATCCACAAAATAACTTAAGCGCCATGATATAATAGCAGTTTTTCATGATTCATAAACTCATATACGTTTAATTGACTGCCTGTTGAATATGTAGATATTTTAATTAAACTAAGCCTATATTACTTTATAATAAGTGTATTTAATTGATCTTATTCCGAAGGGCTCACGCACGCGTCCCTACTGAACTGAGATTTAGATAGTCTTTGTCGGGACAATATGTTTTTTAATGCAGTTTTCCCTCTAATATAAATATATGATTGAAACTGAGCATGATAAGTACCGCATGTATTAAGATGAGATTCGCTCATAATACTCAATAGTTTGTTTTCCTCACCAGAACATTGTACCCTTTCCCTCGAGAGTTCATCATTAGTGTAATAATAGAGGTGTCTCTTATCTCAAGCGATCAGAAAATTTGTATCTATAGCATTCTATTTTCTTTGTTCTTATTTTATATAATAATTATAGTAATTTATATCTATTTAATAAGTTTCGCGTTTTTTTTAATATATTATCTTATACTATAATTGGTAGTTAAATTTGAGATATTCGTAGCTGTAGGTGGTTTATGTGATGATGGTATTTGTTGTATAAGATGGTTTTGTAGCAACCAAATAATTAGTAATCTAGGGTATTTATTTGTTGATTTTTAGGGTTTTGGAATAGGTGATAGAATAAATTTTAATTTATATTCGTATAACTCATTATAAATCTAGAAGACTAATTCGGTATTACTTTTTATATTACGCATCTGCATAACGAGCTTTATACTATTCTATCAAGCATGCATTAAATTATATTGTGTTTTTATATATTATATATTTAGGATTCAAATACATTTCTGCAGGATATTAATAAGTTACACGAGTATATTTATTTTTATTTGTATTTTAATAAAATTTTATGTGATAAATTATATTATTAATATAATTAATTGTTAAATATAAGAATTTTATTTATATAAAAACAAAAAATTGATAATTAAAGTTATTTCTCTTTTCTCAATTTTGAAGCAAAGTAATATTAGATTATGCTTTTAGTTTAGAGTTAAACTAATAGAACATTGAGTATAAGATATGTCATTACTTTATTAATACACTTGAAATGCAATAGAAATAGATAATTCACAATTATTGGTACATCCTTTCTCGCTCTCAAACACACGCATATATATTCGATAAGCAGAATAGACGAAAAAATTAGCAAATAAATTAAGTAGTCAAATCGCACTCGGTTTCATAGAAAAGGACAACATAGGAAGACTCTAAATGAACGGAAGTTTGCAGAATTTTTGCACCATTCATTAAATAGTGATACTGTAAATAACTAGGATTAGAATAAAGAGTGATAATAATAATAATAATATAATAATAATAATAATATACATTAAGTCCTTGTTGATGGTGATACTAATCTAAAATACAATTCCCTCTGTAATAATTACAATCTAGCCTATGTAAGTTTGCCAAGTGAAGGGACATAGTATGTTGAGATGTGCGGATTAAATACAGTGGAACCTATGCAGACAGAATTAATAGGGTTAAGGAATTAAACCTTTGTATATATTTTTCAGGTTTGGGACATAAACCTAATAACTGCCTAGGTGCCAAAAATAATTTGAAATATCCTTGTTATTTTTGCAATGAACATTCTCACATTGCAGCATTGTGTCCTAAGTCTAAGCCTGCACAGAGTTCTACCATCAACAATCTCTGCCTAAATTATCATCAGAGATCGGATCAAATATATTTATTGCCTACTATGACCATAAATATAGTAAAAGGAAATAAAATAAAGGCAATAACTTGCATATTGGATACTGGTAGTATGAGGTCATATATCTCGGGTAAACTTGCAAAAGAAATGTATGAAGATTGCCATGAGCTAAATACAATACAATATGACATTCATACTTTCATTGGATCTCAACAGAGATCTTTACAGCAAATAAACTTGGCATTAAAAATAGAACAACAGAAAGCCATTAGCATAATTATTACCTAATTGATAATAATTTTAAATTTAAGATTTTCCTGTAAAAAGGTGTATATATATATTACATGCATATTCATTTGATTTTTTTTTATTCATTTGCCAGATCATACTGATGTTTTCCTGGGAACACCATCATTGTTATTAAACTCAAACTGGAACTTGTTATGCCATGAAATAATATCAAAGCATTGATATTAATAAACTGCATGAATGGTAATTGTTTTATGGTTAACAATAAGTTAATTTTCAGTTAACTTGGAATCTTTTACAGAAATATTAGTATACAGGCTATTCGCACTCACTATCAACCAATCGTTTTTGATGATATGATGACATGTAAAATGATTTTTCAAAATCTAATGACACTAAGGGTGTCCAACATTTCAGTGAAACTATGATAAACACAATAATAAAACCTATCAATCTTGACTATGTCCTTATGAACAAATTATGACGGATTAATGATGTGATAATTTTCAGAAAATATGTTTTCTTTAGAATCGATAGGTATACCTTCAAATGACAAACACATAACGTCCTATGATCAAGACATGGTAAAACAATTTGTTGACAACATCATATTTAAAGATGGTAAATACCATGTGTCTCTTCCTTGGCATCAGGATAAAATTACTCAAGTACCATCCAACTACCATATTTCTTTAAGGGTAATGGATAGGGTCATTCAATCACTCAAAGCAAAAAACTTACTTAGTGAATACAATGCTGTTTTTCAACAACAACTTCAAGATAACATCCTTGAAAAGATAGAAGTCAACCCTAATCAAATTCATGACTATATATTTATACCTCATCGTGCAGTTATCAAAACAGACTACAAGTCACAACAAAAGTCAGACCCGTTCTCAATTGTAGCTTCAAACTTAACAAACTTTCTCCCTCTTTGAATGAGGCTGCATATGAAGGAATTGATCTGATGGCCTCGCTATTAAAACTTTTTTTCGCACAAATGACTACATTCTGTTAGCAGATATAAAACAGGCGTACCTCATGATCAGATTAAAGGAGGAAATAGATAAAAACAGATTTTGTCTTATATGGAGAGAAGGAAATCAACTTGTGGTTTACAGATACAATACCTTCGTATTTGGGTACACATCATCTGCGTACATCCTCCATCAGGTACTTAGATACCATTTATCCCAATTTCCTGAAGACAAATGTACTGAAGCACTTACATCTAAGCTGTATGTTGATAATTTGGTAATGAGCTGCAACTCTTTAGAAGAATTAAAGTACCTTTACAGTTGTAGTTATGATAGACTTTTTCAAGGAGGATTTGTCTTGCGTTCATTTAATATGAACAACAAAAACATGCAACAAATCATGAAAAAAGATAATAAATATGTCACTCATGATTCTGCTTATGAAAAGGTGTTAGGTTATAGGTATAATACTTCCACAGCTTTAGATAATCATAAATCAATATAAACCTCAATCTGGGGAATACCAAAAGAAAGATCTTATCAGAAATTTCTAAAGAATTTTATGACATAAGATTGACAGAGTATCCTTCCAAAATGAAGAGGTAAAATCTAATGAAAGCCATAAGGCACCAGAAACCGATTGGGATAATATTACTCCCAAATTAACATTTTTGAATGAATGGATAAATATATTATCTGATTTCTCTATTCTATACTATTTCTTTTCAAACGTCAAGCTCTTAAATGGACACAATCTTATGCTTGCACATATTTTTTGTGACAGTCACAGCAGGCATACTGGCTTTATTGTGTATGTCTGTACATAACACATCCAGAGGACTTTCACTTTTTATTTGGCCAAATCTAAAAGTCTTCCCTTAATGACCACAGAAAACACAGTATACCAACATTCGAGTTTTTGGGTGTGATTTTGTCCCTTAAATAATGCTTGTCTTCTCTAATTTAAAGGCGTACAGTAATATCACTTCACTTTTGTAACTTTATAGTGGATTCTCAAGTTAATCTGAATTGGATGTTGACAGGTATAACCAAATTAAAATCAAAATACACTAAAAATCGTAATAACCGATTTTAAGCAACTTCTTCAAGTTTTAAAAAAGACAAATTTAAACTATCATTCTTTTTCAAGTACATTTAATACTTCAAAAAACCCTGCTGACCTTATAACCCAGGGTATTACGATTTAAGAATACAAAGACAGTTCATTCTTGTTGAGTGCTCCTCCATGGTTGTGTAATGATTTGAGAAAATGGCCTGATTATCCACTACTTTCCATCTCTTCAGAATTAAAAATTTTCTTTGTTTTGTTAACATTGGTATGATTAATGTGCAAGAAGCTGATGTGACATAAGAAAAATATTCAAATTTCGTCAAAGCTTATGAAGGTAACTTCATACTTATTGATAAGCCTTTTCTGCATTAAAATATTTGATTTATCTTCATCAAAGATCAATTACACTGTATTATTGGGTTAGACAAGTGCAAGCTAATAATTTTGCAGCTAAAATAACTTTCTTGCTGGATGACAACAGGAATATACAGCAGATTCCTAATTTAATCAATAACTTAAACTTGTTCATAGATGACCATGGCATTCTAAGAAGTAAAGGTCGATTATCAAAATGCCTTATCTTTGACTACAATGTGAACAATCCCATATTGTTGTCAAAGCATCATCACTTCACAACACTTTTAATTAGTCATTGCCATCACAAAGTACAACATTTGGAATGGGATCCACACTTAACTTTCTCGGCAATCAAGGTTTTTGGATTCCAGGAGCAAGGACAGCAGTCAGGAATGTTATTCATAAATGTAAAACTTGCACTAAAATGAACATCTTTGCTTTCAAATATCCCAAATATACTGATATACCTAAAAACCATATGAATCTGGTAATCCCCTTCAAACACGTTGGTTGGAGTTGATTACACAGGACATTTTTGTGCACAATAAAAAAGCAAACACCTCAGAAAAAATGTTTATACTTGTATTCACTTGTCTGAATATACGAGCAATACACCTTGAGCTGCTTCCAGATATGACGGTTCAGAATTTCTTACTAGCATTCCAGCGCTTTTGCAACCGCTATAACATCCCTGAATATCTATATTCAGATAATGCCAGAACATTTGTAAAAGGTGGTGACATTTTGTCAAATGCATTATCTTCAGATGAATTCACTGAAGAATTGTCCAAAAATCATATCAAACATATCAAAGTCCCTTTGTACTCAGCTTGGATTGCGAGCCTATGGGAAAGATTGATTAGAACTTTAAAATACTGCATGTATAAAGTAATTGGTCGCTCCAAGCTTACATACTTTGAACTCTTGACCACACTTTCATTCATAGCAAACGCCATCAATTGCAGACCTCTGTCTTACCATTCAGGTGTTGATATTCTTGAAGTAATCACTCCAAATTCTTTCCTCAAAATGCACAACACATCATCTTTGATTTTGAGGGATGAAACCGCAGATGTATGGGTCAGTGAAGAAAACAAAGACAAGTTGGAAGTCACCTGGAGAATCAAGAGCGTATGTTTTATGAAATTTGAACTTTGGGTAGCGACAGCATTAACCTCTTAGCCTTGCCTTGAGCAGAGCAAGATGAGTATATCCAAGTTGCTTGCGGACAATAAAATCAAAGCTGGGTGAATGTGGTCCTGATTAGATTCTCCCCATCAATTCTAGGCCATTTGGTTATCTAGGCCGGGTTTTTTGAAGTAATATTAGGACATGACAACAAAATAAGATCAGTGAGACTAAAGCAAGGAAATGGCATTGTAGCTCACCACTCTATTGAACAATTCTATTCGTTGGAACTTTACTCACCATGACCCATCAAGCTCCTCCTAAGCCTTGACACAAACTCACCAATCAAGAACGAACCTGAAATAGACTCTAAATCACATCTCCAGATCAAATCTGCAACTAAACGCCCTGGTTTTTATGACTAGCGAGCTGCAGCTTTGAAATTAGATAAGTTTATCAAGGTCCAAATCTCGCTGATTTTGATTGACAAATAACCTAAACAATACTCTCTACCATTCATCGCAATTTATGTGTTGTATATTTATTATATAATATACATTGTGGATGATGTTTTTTTTATTTCTCTTCTTTTCTTAAATATTTGGCACAATTTTTTTTTTTCTCTGGTAACATAACATCACTTTTCTGTAAATTCTGTCAGATTGTATTTATGCTAAATACAATCTTGCTGGGGAGGTTAAAATAAAAAAATTTATATTTTTTCCGAACTCATCATTTTATATAAACATTATGATTAGTGAATCCATTCATATCATCATTAAAAATGTTTTGTAGTAATGCTACACGTCTAAATATCACTCATCATGTCAAAACGCAAACCAACTAAGCTGTCTGCGCATCTTTCCACCTTTAGACAGGTCAGTTTTTACTTTTTTCGTATTCTTGATAAAGTGAATGGAGCGTGAAAAATTTGTGAATCCTGTTTTAAACTTTATAATTTGTCAAAGTTCGTTTACAATAAGTCCATTGTTATTATTATTGTTTAAAGTTGTAATTATCTTTAAATTAATATGTCAAATTGAATCAACTGAATATTAAATTGTAAATATTTTACTTAAATTAAAACTATTTATAATTATAAGCATAATCGTGGACAAACAATACTTCAGAATTTATTGGTAAGATCTTCATTTTATCGATCTAGTCTAAAATTCAGACTTAAACTGAAGTCTGCCGAACTTTTCGCATCTACGAATGTGAGGTATATTCAGGTAGTTATAATTAGGTTTAATTTTGTGTTGGCCGGTCCAATTTTATTCATTATATTAGAGACCACATGGGCATATTATCACATATATATTTAAAGATCTTCGTGTGCATAATAAGGTGTGTATTCAAATTAAAGGTTTAGTATTTATTCATTTATTTATTTATTAAATGGTTATTTACATTAAAGGTTATAATTACAGTAAAGAGCGCATCTCTTGGTTTCACAATAGCTTCTACCCAATGTACGCGTTAGTTGTATTTCCTTTGGGTGGTATAAATTTCGCATATGTTGGTCAAAATCATGTAAAGGTTGTTTGTTCTGGTAACAGGACAAACAAGGTTTGCATGATACAAACCCATGTTAAGAATTTGGATGTCCAACATCAAAATTTTTAATAATACTTCTTTAAAATCTTCCATTGGCAATTATTCTGTATACAGGGTGTCTTTATCAGTTTGTAGCCATTGCCTGAATTCAATGATAGCGTCAGGGTCATTATCCTCCAATATAAGCTTTAAAAAACTTTCCAATCCTTTTTTTCCAGGACATTTCTCACAGCTGTAGCATACAATCTTTGGACTCCAATTTACATACTGTCTTGCTCAGGAGATATTTATAATCATATGTAATAGGACTTGCTGCTAGCATCAGTTTGATATTTTGATGGAATATGCATACACATACTGAATGTGTTCTGGCAGAACCTGCAGGCACACAAAACTTGGTCAAAGTTCGCAAAACTTGGAAAGTCCAACTTCATGTCCATTTTGATCTCGGTAGACAATGAACATTTCCTTTAGATTGCTGAGCAGTAATCACTTTTGCATCATAACTCTTTTTGTATTTATTCTAGGCTAATAGAAAATAATCTTTCTGCCCTTTGCATATTCAACTGAATTCGTCATCTTCATAAAAATGTAACACTTTTTGTTTCACATCAACAGAAAGGTTACATCCTAATTTTTTTTTACTAGGCATTGCCAATATTCCTTTTTCTTTTTTAAGTATTCTGGCATTCATGACCATTCTCTTTGAAGCATCAAACTTTTCCATTATCTTGTGAATGAACCAACTCTGGAACTAATCTCAATATTTGGATTCGTTCTGTACAGTTTGATAACTTCATTTTTAGTTGCAATGCTTCAAGCAACATATTATAATCTAAACAATTTTCACACTGTTTACTTGTGCTGCCCTCAACAATATGATGTGGAAACAGGTTTGCAATGGATGCAATTTTGTTGGCAAATTCATTTTGTACTAGTTACTTTGCATTAGGGATGTACCAGAACCTCGATTTTTTAAAAGTTTCTGTTTCGGCTGGAACTAACTTGGTTCCGGCTGGTACTTCCGGAACTTTCCACTTTTTCAAATGTCTTTCTTAGAAATAATCAGCAATTAATTTATCATTTACTCAGTTATGATTAAGCATAAAAAATAATATAGAAAATTGATCAGCGAATTATGACGTAATAAATTCACGAAAACTGAAGGAATTTTTCGCTAAGTAAATCGAATTTAGTGAAGGTAGTGTTCACAGGATAACCCAATTCACACTACTTTGTTTATAAACAAATGGTTACCACATGGATTTCCTGATAGGCGAATCGAAAATTGAGACTTAATCAAATTTTTATCAAACAACTAAATAAGTTTGCTTTGATTAATTATAGTAATAAAAAGACTAATAGTACACAGTTTCTTAAAGTTAACACAAGAAAGGTTTATCACAATTCACAAATATGTATTTCTTTTCCTCAAGTTAAAATATAAATTTTTATCAGTTTTTTTTTTTAAGCATGAGTGTAAGACCGTTTTCATGTTTTTCATTTGTGCTTACGCTCGATAACAAATGCTTACCCAGTTGTAGCACTTAAAACTTACTTTTTTTTTACAAAAATTGGAATCAGCTGGTTTTGGGATAAACAGAAATAAAAAAATAACAAATAATTTATACTACAAATAATTGATCAACAATTGTGATGGAGTTTATCGATTTAGAAGAAATTGGATTTAAAGTTAATTTTATTGAATGAACCATTCGAAATTCAAATGGGCCTACCATGCCATCAGGTTTGTTTGCATTTTTTCGTAAGAACGAGCCAAATTCGGCAAGCAAGGGAAATAGCTACCTTACAGAATTAAGGAAATTCCTTACATTTGGGGAGCATATTTTACAATTTTGACAAAAACAAACGCAAACTCGAGCATTTCTTACGTTTCGTAAGCAAAAATTCAAAAATGAAAATGGCTTAAGTGGGAGAGATAGAGAGACCCGGGTTTTTTATACAAACTCGATCAAAAATATCACATTACAAACTCGAGCAAAAAATCAACCTTTTTTTGCTCGAGCGATATCTTTTCTGATTTTTAAACTTTGAAGCCCATAGAACTTTATGTAGTATTTTCCTATTTTACTTAATAAATTTGCTGATCCGCTTATCCAAATTTTGGGTTACAGAATTAAGAGCCCAATATGGATATGGCAAGATGCCAGATACTTCTAGAGAGATTCCACTTGTTAATCAGACAATTTTTCAGTAGAATGTGTAGCGAGAACCAAAAATTCTGGTTCCGGTACATCCCTACTTTGCATAACCACCTAGATCCCTTTTGCCAATTTTTTGAATTTTCAAAGGAGAAACACCTATAGCTTTCAAGCTTGCATTCCATTTTTCAGAAATTTCCATTTTGTCATCAGAGTCCGGTAAAGATTAAATTTCTTGTTCCTTTTCCTTTTGGATCTCAAGTTTTCTTCTGCATTATTTACACAGTTTTGGCCTGGTTTTATATCATTGTGCTGACTCATTTAGGAAGTCTACAGTTTGCAGATCAATTGATCCTAATCATGTCTTCCCAATGATTTTCTATTCAGAAAGGATTGCAGCATTTATTTTGTAAAAATTCTAATTGACTTATAAGCAAAGCTTCATGATGAAGGCATACAAGGGATGCTTCATGAAATTCCTGTCCACTGCAGTGACTCATCAGCTGACGTTCTTCTAATGTGAATGTTAATCTGCTTTAGTTCAGATTTTCGGGTGTATGTCAAAAGATGACCAGCAGTTTAGAAGCATTGCTCTTATTGTGCACTGTTTAAGCGGGGCCTGCAAGCTACTCCCAAATTCATTGGATTTCAGAAATGCGTATTTAATTTCATAAGAAATAACTTTACAATTAATTAATTTTATTAATTATTTGCGCTCAGATATTGTATATTAATTTTTACTAAAATTTTCTTAATTAAACTGTACAGAACATTAAATATTAAGAACTTTAAGTAGAGCATATAATTTATTTTTTGAAAAAAAATTATTCTCTGAAAAAGGATAAATAGTGGAAAACGATTAATATATCATACAAATAATATTAATACCCTACAGCTGTGTAATATATATATATATATATATATTATATATAATATATATATATATATTAATATAATATATAATATAAATATATATATATATTATATATAATATATAATATATATATATATAATATATATAATTCTAATTTACAATTTTTTTATAATATATGTCAATAGTGTTGGGGACCTGAATGGTTGACTAGGTGATCAAAAAAGGGATATTATAACAGGTGGTTTTGGTGTGGCGGGAGAAAAATGAGAATGGAGAAGGTATTGATTTCTGTGAAGAGAGGGGTATGTGTGTAAGTAATACTTTCATTAAACACCAAGAGTATCCTAAGTATACTAGAGTGGTGTAGGTAGAGAGATGGTATATCGAAGTGAAAAGTATGATTGATTTTGTTGGTGAAGAAGGAGATGTTGAAGTAGTGATTGGATGTTAAAATCAGTGAGGGGTTTAGGAAGGGATTATCCGGATCATTATGCATGTCCTATGTAAACATTAAGCTAGTGGTGGGCTTGGATGAAGAGAAAGTGATACGAAAGGAAGTAGGTAAAATTAAGAGTAAGAAGTTAAGTGAGCAAGACAATAAGATAAGTATGTAAGAGCGCTCGATTGGATTAGGGATTGAATGTGAACAAGTTGATACTGAACAAATCTGGGGCAAAATGAAGAGCAATTAGTTAGTAGTGCTAAAGGAAAGCATGTCTGGATGTGCAAAGTAGGAAGTAAGAATGTAACAGCGAATAGGTGGAATGAAGGTGATGAAAGCGGTTAAAGTAAATAAAAGAAGCCGGTGAAATAAATTGAAATGAAATTGAATTGAAATTTCAAAAAGAAAAATTGGTTACAATTAATATAATGAGGAAAAAGGAAATTCTAAAAGGAATATACGTAGGAGAAAACA
>JABUQX010008051.1:60000-66024 GCA_015478945.1 Trachelipus rathkii
TAACCCCATCCATATACAAATTGAATAACCAAGTAGACATAACACAACCCTGCCTCACTCCGCTATTAATACTAAACCAATCACTTTTGACACCATTTATTCTTACACACGCCTCACTATCGTCATACATTCTTTTGATTCCATTCAGAAGCCTACCACCAACACTATATATCACTAACACCTGCCATAGAGCTTCCCTATTAACCCTATCAATACCCCTGTTGCAAATAAATAATAAAACTTAAATACAATTTATTCTTCTTTCTCCCTCATTTTCTCTATCATTTTGCTTCATGTAAAAGATTTTGAATCCACACATGCCTTCTACTACTCCTAAAACGCGCTTGTTCTTCCACCAATCAGTCCTTCAGTCAATCTCAGACGCAATCTTTCGACCAAAATACCAACTATATCTTACTATAACTCAATAAACTAAATTCCCACTTATTTTCTCCGTTTCCCTTTTCTCCCTCCCCCTTAATATAAGAGTACTTTTTCTTCTCCTCCCTTCTCCCCCCCCCTTCAATCCCCCGGACCTAAACCCTCCATAAACGCTTTATTAAACAACTTCAAGATCCAATCAATCAAAAACATGCCTCCGTTCTTGATCAATTTCCACCAGTAATTTCATTCTATACACCTGGCTAGATTTACGACCATTCTTCAACTATTCACTCTAACCGCATTTCCTCTTCTTTGCTAATAACCCTCATCCCCAAAATACCTATTCCTTCTTTCACCATCAAACCCACACAAACATTCACTATCACCTCTTCATTACTGCCAATGTTATGCACATTTTCGAAGTGTTCCCTCCACAGTCTCCTCACATTCATTTCATACAGCTTAAGAAAAAACAAACGCATCACTATTCATTTATTCTGAGGCAGGTTCCGCTTATTATTAATTTTTAACCTTCGCGCTTCCTTCCAGAAGAGCTTCCTATTCCCTTGTATGTCCCCAATTCATCCTCCTTTCCCACTGTTCAATTTACCTCTTCTTTTTCTTACGTATGCTCTTAGCATTTCTTTTTTCTTCCTTTTATAATTCCAAGGATCTTTTTTTTGAAACCTCATCATTGGCTTTTAGTACATTCAACCACGCCTTTTTTTTTACTTTTAACTGCTTGCATCACCTCTTCATTCCACCACTCACTGTTACATTCTTACTTCCTACTTAGCACCCCCCATACTTCTTTTGCACTGCTAACAATTGCTTCCAGATTTATTTTGTTTCAGCTTGTTCACATTCATCTGATTTACTTGCGAGCGTTCTTACTACTTATCCTTATTACCTTGTTCACGTAAACTTCTCAACTCTTATTTTACCCTCTTTCCTTCCGTATTCAACCTTCCCTCTCGCCATACCAAGTCCCCCACTAACCCTTTAATTTTAAACATAGAACAACATAATGATTCGATAATCCCCATTTCTAACACCTCCTGATTTAAACATCGCAAGCATATAGCTTCAACATCCTCTTCTTCACCACACAAAATCAATCATACTTTCACTTCGATACATCTCTACCTACACCAACTCTAGTATACTTATGGATACTCTTGTGTTTAAAGAAAGTATTACTTACAAACACTTACAGACATACCTCTCTCCTCACAGAATCAATCACCTTCCTAACATTCTCATTTTCTCTCACCGACAGCCGACCCCAACACCTGTTTATACCAATGCCTTTTTTTTGATCATATTTATATATATATATATATATTATATATATATATATATATATATATATTATATATATATATATTATATATATACTAATGTAATTCATTGGAATGGGTATATATATATATATATATATACTGTATATATAAAATCCGTATTAATAGTCAATATTTAGGCCTAGAAGGGGTATTGGTAATTTAAAACACCTTTAATATACATAAAAAGAGGTAATTTTAATAAAAAACATAACTAAAAAAAAAATAACATTTTGTTTTAAAAAAAACCGTTTTTTTTTTGCAAAAAAAAACCAATTAAAAAAAAAAAAAACCATTTTTTTTTTTTTTAAAATATATATATATTTATTATATATAATATATATACTGTTATATTATGTATCTGTACATTTTCAGAATTTTATTTTATTTTGCCAAAAAAAAAATAAAATAAAAAAAAATATATATATATTATATATATATATTATATATTATATATATATATATATATATATATATATATATATATATTATATATATATATATTAAAAAATTATATTAAAATTATATATAAATTTATATATTATATATATATTACTAGATAGGAGGAGAGCGGTAATAGTACCCTTACATTAAGGGTAAGGGCAAAGGAGAAAAGGGGAAGACTTGGTAAGAAATTAATAGGGGGAATAAGTTTATTATTGAGTGTTGTAAGGGAAGGATATATGCTGGTATTTTGGTCGAAGGGTGCGTTGAGTGACTGAAGGATTGATTGACTGATTGGTGGAAGACAAGGTGCGTTTAGGAGTTTTAGAGGATGTGTGGATCAAATCTTTACAAGTTTGAAAACAAAAATGATTGAGAAAATGAAGGGAGAAAAAGAATAAATTGTATTTTGGTTTTATAGATTTGCAACAGGCCGTATGATAGAGTTTTAATAGGGAAGCGTTATGGCAGGGGTTAGTGATATATGGTGTTGGTGGTTAGCTTCTGAATGGAATCAAAAGTATGTATGACGATAGTGAAGCGTGTGTAAGAATAAATGGTGCCAATGGTGATTGGTTTAGGATTACTAGCGGAGTGAGACAGGGTTGTGTTTTGGCTCCTTGGTTATATTCAATTTGTATATGGTATGGGGTTATGAAAGAATATTCAAGGTGGGATGGCAGGAAATGGGTGTTAGAAATGATGGAGAATGGAGATGATTGGAGGGTGCCCTACCTATTAGATGGCGGATGATTTTGGTTATGTGGTGGGCGAATCTGAAGAGAGTTTGAGAGTGATTCGGTAGATGGGTTTTAGCATTTGTGTTAAAGGAGGTTTTTGAAAAGTAAATGTAGATAAGAATAAGGACGTTAATTAATGGTTGTGAGTGAAGGACAGTCCTCAGTTGTGGAGTTTGTTAGAATGGTGAGCAGCTGGACAAGTGTCTGAGTTTAAAAATTATTTAGGGTATTGTTGTTGTTGATGAGAATGGGAAACGGATGAATGCAGAGTGTAGGTAGGAAAGTTTGTGAAATGGCAGGAAGTTGCTGGTGCATTAAATAAATCGTTGGTTGAATGTCAAGGGGACTAAGTCTTGAGTGCGCTAGGGTCTTACATGAGGGGTATGTTGTTACCTGTGTTGTTGTTAATGTATAGTAGAGGGACTATGGTCTGGAATAAGAAGTATAGTTCTAAAGTCAATGTGTTCAGATGGACAATCGTAGGGGAGCTAGGTGTGAGAAGAATTGGAATAAAATGAGGAATGAACGGATATCAGAGAGTTGTGTGGTGTGAAGAAAAGGGGGTAAATGAGAGAATAAATGAAAGTTATTGGTTGGAATGGTTTGGTCATGTGGAAAGGATGAATGGTAGTCAGTTTGGTTAAGCGGATGTATAGTGGTGAGTGTGTTGGGAAACGACCGCTGAGAGAACCGAAGAGAAAGTGGATTGAGTCAGTGAACGAATGTCTGAAGGAGAGAAAATGTGAGTTTGGCAGAAGCCGAGAATAAAGGTGCATAATAGAGTGAATGGCGGGGTTTTTGTATGGGGACATGGGTTGTGGCCCAGACCTAGGCCCGATAGGGATGAACCCATTACAAATTGACGATTACCATAGTGAGGGTCCGTCGTGGTCCTGTGCTCAAGGGTGGATTTTCTGTCTGTTAACGAGTTCTCACTATATTATGGTAACAGAGGGGGGCGGTAAATAGGGCTGGGCTTTCGCTTCGACTTTTGTCATATTCCTTTCTACTGCTTTTTCTTTTCCGATGCATGCACGACGACGCACCTTACCCCCCAGTCTTGGGGAAAAAATATAAGGAAGATAAAGAAAGAAAGAAAAGAAGAATAATATATAATATAATATATATATATATATTATTTATATATATATATATATATATTATATATATATATATATTATATATATATAATATTTTATTCTCATATAATATATATATATAAATATATATATAT
Organism: Trachelipus rathkii; assembly: GCA_015478945.1. Taxonomy (NCBI): domain Eukaryota; kingdom Metazoa; phylum Arthropoda; class Malacostraca; order Isopoda; family Trachelipodidae; genus Trachelipus; species Trachelipus rathkii. The sequence continues at coordinate 64,143 of JABUQX010008051.1, forward strand.
AATATATATATATTATAATATATATATATATATACATATACTTCTCAATCCTTTGGACCATCCTGTCCTTCAAAGGAGCGGCGAGACGCCAGAAACACTGCTTCCAGATCCCCGCCGCCGGTCCCTCCCTACCACATATCGTTCAGCCAGGGGGTTGCAGGTGGCAGAAATTTCCCAAATCACTCTGGGTTGAATGTTAAGAGTAAGAAATGTGACACAGTTTCCGGGACCTAGTAGTTGCAATTTGTACAGATATTCGAAGTGGTTTGATTAAGGTTGAATCTATATTTAAAGTGTTACAAATCTGGATGATGGCAGCATCTCAGTTTGGCTAAGGATGACTGAATGGTTCTTGGGAGAGAGTTAAATTCAGATGCTATTTCTGGTGGATGTTCATTTAGTATATTGTTTGGAGGTCTGTTTCTTAAATAGTTTTCGGTTAGGAGTGTGTGGATATGTTTGGTGTATGAGATGTTGTTTTGTGGTGGTGGGATGTTATTCAGAATTTGTTTGTAGAATAATGCTGGAGAGGATGGAGGTTGTTTAAGCCTGTGATAGATAGGGTTAGAGAGGGCGGTATGACATGGGTGCTGAGGTGTTTGTGTTTTGGCGAAGAATTGAGTGCCTATCATTTCTAAGTGTTTGTCTATTGATAGTATTTTTGTATCATCATGTAGATGTTGTTGTGGAGTTGTAGATCCGCATCCTGTTATAATTCTAAGTGCCTTGTTTTGGGTTATTTGTAGTTTTCTTATATTTCCCTTGGTCAGTAATGGGTGCCATGTTGGTGATGCGTAATTTAGTGTTGAACGGATGAATTGTTTGTATGTGATGGTGGATATCTGTTTGTTATTTGTGATGTCAGTACCGGGTATGGTTCTTATTACTTAGTATATTTAGTTTACTGTTTACTGATGTTGCTATGTTATCTATGTGTTTTGTTAAAGTTAGATGTATGTCAAGTGTTACGTCCATGATTTTAGGAGTTTTGTTTAGTGGTATAGCTGTGTTGATTATGAGGATTTGGGGGTGGTGGTACCGAGTTGTCGGTCTGTGATGATTAGAATGATAGATGATTTGTTTGGTGAGACAAACATTCTTTTGTCGATTAGTCATGTTTGAATTTGATTGATGTATTATTGGGTCAGATTTGTAGCTGTGTTTAGGTTCTGGTGTGTAGTGGCGATGGTGATGTCATCTGCATAGGTTGTTATGTTTGTGTGGCCTGTTTGTGATTTTGGAAGATCGGCTATAAATAGGTTGAAGAGGGTGAGGGATAGGATTGCTCTTTGAGGTGCGCAGTTTTTGATGTGTACTGTTCAGGATTTTTTGTTGTTTGTCTGTATTTGAGCTGTTCTTTGATAGGAAGTTAGATATCCATTTCTTTAAATTAATGGGGATGTTTGATTTTATTATTTTATGGATTAAGTTGTCTTTAGGAACTGTGTCAAAAGATTTGTCGATGTCTATTGCTATAAGTATTGTTTTGTGTGTGGGTTTAAAATTTAAGCCGTTTACTATTGGTTCAAAGATGTTTATTAGTGCTGTTGTGGTTGAGTGGTTTTGTTAGAAGCCGTGTTGAAACTTTTGTTTTTGGATGTGTAGTGTTATTTTGTTCAAAATTAGTTCTTCTAAAAGTTTACATGTGGATAGTAGCGAGACTGAACGGTAGGAGGAGGAGGAGGGGTTTGAGTGGTCTTTTCTAGGTTTTAACTTTGGTATGATTATTGCTCTTTTCCAGATGGAGGGGATAAAATTTAAATTGATGGAGCTATTGTATATATGTACTAGTTAGGTTAATGCCGTGTTCCCTAGGTGTTTGAACTTTGAGGTGTAAGTTTGAGATATTGTCAGGGTCTGTTGCTGGTGAGGTTTTAAGGGA
>JABUQX010008052.1:0-5000 GCA_015478945.1 Trachelipus rathkii
CTTCCTCTTCGCGAAATCATTCTCTTGTCATTAAAATTATGGAAATGCGTGGGCTCTAAAAAGTTCTTGTTTATTTCGTTCTCGATTGCCGAAACTCTTCAAGGTTCCTGATTTTGTTGACAAACTAAGATGATATCTGATTGCTAATGTTGATCACTTTTCATGAATGGAAACATGGAGATATGGCAATCTCGAAAAGTCACTGTGATCGATTGCAGCTCCACGAATGTTTTCTAACCATATCAGTTGAACATCAGTTATGTCAGTGGGCCATGTTGCAATCGCCCAGTTGACTTAACAGACAACTGGCCTACCAGTCATATTTCCTCTCGAGAACATGATGGGCCGCGTGTAAGCTATTTAGATTAATTTCTTTGTTTCGTCTTTTGCTCAATAAGTGACACATGCTTCGTCTTCGTGTACCCGGGTGTTTACGGAAAGTTGTAGCTCAAAATCTTCGGATATTTAAATGTGTAAGCTTCACAATGCATGTCTTTGAAACAAAAGAAACCCTGTTGGCTCTTTCCCATAATGGAAATTTGTCGGTAATTGAAATTAATTGGTCAAGGCCTTTCCCTGAAACAATGATTGTATTCTATCAACAGTTTCACTACCTACAATGTCTTCTAAAAATTTTCCGTCTCAGTGAACAGTCAAGGGAAAATCAGTTAAGAACTCGTTTTTTAAATCTTGAATTCTATTTTCTATACTTTTTTCATTCTCAGACGCCAAATTTATTCACATTGTACTCGGATGGATCCCACCACTCCGCTTTTAAGTGTTGTTGTCAAAACAAGTTTAGCTGCCTTTATCCTATTCACTTAACTTTGCCGCATCGAGACTTGCGGCAACATTTTATCTCTGTTTTTTTCCTAACTTTTTTTTTTTTTTTTGGGGGGGGAGGGGCAAATCACAAGATAAACTTTGCTACTCTTCATTTAAAGAACAGCTATCAATTTCAGACGAGTTATTTTTGTTTTCATATCAATCCGAAATAATTTGATATTTGTTTCAGCAATCTTTTATTTCTTCTTCACGTTCTTTCATTTTTTCAAAACGAGCCCTTTTTTCAATAGACACATTTCGCATTTTCCAGGGACGTCCCTTTAGTCTTTGAGAAAATAAAAAATCTTTATCTTCTTAGATTTTGATCATATTAAGGGCATTATCGGCTACGCTCTCGGTGTAAGCCACTCATATCTAACCTGAGCGTGAGATCTTCTCTGATTCCACGCGGATAACCTATTTCTCACTCACTTCTATCTTCTTCACTGTCTTAAGCGTTTCTGAGAGTGGTTCTTAGGAGCGTTTATTGGTCCATTGTTCTCATTGATACCTATGGTTTTTACAGCTTATTTTGACATTTTTTAAAAAAATAGTATCCTACCAATTTTTATCGTACGATACGGAGTGCTTTTAATCTAGGTTATAAATTCATTTTGTGTAAATGGAAAAAAAATTGCTGCAGAGCAACTTCTTTTTTAGATTGATAGCAACTTTTATGTTTGGCTACATATAGATATATGAATTTTCCAACATAAACCAAATATATGTAGATAATTCTACATTGCTAAAATGGGTTCAGGTTATTATTATACTACTATAATACTAATGAGGAAAAAGTTGTTGATAATAAGTACGTGTAAGCGGACTACTATCTGAATCTGCTTTTTGGAAAAATGAAGAGTGAAGTAACGTTAGGATGTTACTAAGTAAGAAAGTAATGATAAATAATGCCTTAAGCAGTGCACCGTGGTGGAGTATATAAAATTAACCAGATAAATTTAGTATGACGCAATAGAGGTATTAATTAAAAAGTAAAAAAGAGGCGTGTGTTGAATGTGCTAAAAGGACCTAAGTGATGATGAGTTTCGAAAAGAATAGGTTGTATTGGAAATTAAATTAAAGAGGATAAAATTAAATAAATATTAAAAAGTTGACATATACGTTGAGAGGTAAAAACTGAAGGTAAATGAACGAGATTTGGGATTATAAATTGAAATGAGTATATAATTTATCAAAGGAATAGGATGACTTTTCTGGTAAAGGATAAGCTCGAGAAAGGTCATGTAAATGAGAAATTAAGAGGTATCTGCATCTAGCACATAGAATAATGTAATAGCGGGATTGTACTTTCCTTAACTGATGAATATAATGGATGTTAGAGAGATGAGTAGTAGAGGGAACACTCGAAATATATCCCTCAATACTATTTGTCAATTAATATACAAAATAAAATATTGGAAAGGAAATACCCAAAGTAAAAAAATAGATAATATAAAAAGGTTGTGAATAGTGAACTATGGTGTTAAGGGTTGGAAGTTAGCTAAATCACAGAAAAATAATATTTATTGGGATATGAGTTAGTTATTATCTATAGAATGTTCAATGTAAGATTGATGGAAAAAGTTGAGAATGATAAATCTAGCAGGTATAGATGGAATTACTGATTTGAAAATAATATAATAAATAGAACGGATGGCGAGATGGCTCTATTCAAATTCCAAAATATTAGAAAATATGTAGCAACAAATGATAGTTATGTAGTTATGAGAGGGTTAATATAATGTTTATAGGGATTTAGGAGTGAAGAGCTGGTTATATAGTAACCTATTTTATATAATATATAGGGTATAAGGGGGATTAATTGGAAACCTGTATGGAAAATACTAAAATAATTATAGATTATATAATTTATGATTATTTATAGGATAACGTTATATTTGAGAAGTATTAATGCTAGTTAAATTTTAGGTTGATATAAGTATCAGTTCAAAGTGTAACTAGATTATGGAGACTGATTAGGTAAAGAACATAAGATGCATTTAGTAGTTAGTTATATATACTATAAGTATGTGGTGGACAAAAAAAATTTTAAGCAATTAGCATTTATATCTATTTTGTTTATGATAATTATATATTTAAGAAGGCACAGAAAGTTATAACACCATTGAATTATAGAGTTTATTTATAGGACTTTGACAAATACAGGTCGTTAATGAGCGTATTTACTGGAGGAGGTAGGTCCAAAGCTTGCTGTGAGATGGTTATAAGGGTAGATAAGAAAAAGGAATAACCTGAACGCTGTTGGTGGTCACGCGAGTTATAATTATTTGTAGGAGAGCAAAAAGAGAGTAGGAGTAAGGAGGGGACGGATAATGGTAGAGAGAGCTGGATAAGGATAGAAGGTAGAAGGGACGAAGATGGAGCAAGGAGTATGAGGGGCAGATGAAGGGGCTAGAAGGACGGCCCAGTTGTAGATGCAGAAACCCGCAAGCCAGAGATGAAGAAAAGAGTGAAGAGCATACGAGATGCAGGAAGGAATGATCAGAGAGAGAGCGAGAGATTGTTGTACCTAAAGAAAACAGAAGAGAAGAGCAGCAGAGAAGAGCGTAGGAGCGATTTGTTAGGAGCTCTGAGAATGGTATGAGTATGACCGAGCGAGAGGGAGAGTTGGAGTTATCCTGTGGAGATCTGTGAGAGTCCATTGCTAGATCGAACGATCCATAATCTGGCACTATCAAAATGTGTTGTTACGAAATTCTCTGTTCACGTGATTTCTGACTGACTGTAGAAAACCTGGAATATCATCGAAAGTGTTTGCTTCTGTATCATCGGCTAGACTCTAGACTATAGAAAAGAAATATTAAAAAAAAAATCATGATCTTTTTCCTCTGCAGTGCTAAGCTACTGTTACCTCCTCCAAAAGCAAAGTATAGGACCAAAATATGTACCAAAGCATGAGATGAGAAAATATTTTTTCTATTATTTTTGAGAAATGAAAGAAAATGTGCGATATTTTTTTTTTTTAGAAATTTAGCGAAAAAAGTTTATGCATTTTTCAGGGAGGCGGAATGTAGAGAGATGTAGTCCGGAGGAAGAGAGAGATATTTTATATCCAAGATTAGCATTTCATTTGTTTTGTAGTAGAGAGAGAGAGAGAGAGAAGAGAGAGAGAGAGAGAGAGAAAGTGGTAAGAGATTGATGAGGTTCATGAACGAGAATTGAGTCTATAAGCCATTGCAATTATGGGTTAAATTTTATGCAAAATTTTCATTTTGAGTGAGAGAAATAAGCTGAGAAGAAATGAGAGTTTAAGGTAAAAAGGAGTAATGAGACTGCCAACAGGTATGTAAGGCTCTGAAAGAGTGAGTGATGTATGAATGATAGCCAGGTAAAGGATGAAGGGAGAAAGAAAGTAGATCGTCAAGAGTATGATTATGCACGTTTATTAGTAGCACAAAGAATGTTTAGAGTACGTTACGCAAAAGAGGGAGATGAAAGAGTAATGTAGAGAAGCTAGAGTATGTAGTTTCTAATGTAGAGTATGCACGATACAACATGAATTGTTCAGGTCTAGGTAAGAGATAGGTTGGGGCGAGGAATAAGAAAGCCTTTTTACTTAAATGAAGCATGTATTGTGTGTATAAGTAAAGAGAGAGCAAAGAAAAAGATTATTGTAAAAATTTTCGCAACGAAAAATTGTAGTGGTACGTCAGAGAAAAGTTATTGGTTCCAAAGAAAGCGAGAGTACCGAGAAGATAATAGGAGCAGTAATAGGAGCGAAAACGAAGAGAGAGAATGTATGCGTAGAAGAGAAAAGATAAGATAGGATGCCTCTTGGAGAGACTGCCCCCGAGAACAGTAACCGCTGAAAATTTCATTCGACATTGTGCGCCGAGCAGGAAAAAAATGTATACGAGACAATTTGTTAGCATTAGTACAAAATGTACCAAATAAATATAATATGGTTTGGAAAGTTGAGAGAGAACCACCGAAAGACGCAGAGAAACGAAGGAACTGAGAAAAGAAATAGCGGAGAAAATGGTAATAGAGGAGACGTAGAAATTATTGTGAAGGGTAATGAGGGGAACCATGAGTACTTAGTATGGCAATAGTTTCACAGAGTTTGAAGGTACAGTTAGATGACGAAAGAAATTCCTGGGAACGTGTATGATACGAAAGGATGATCGAAAACGATGGGTAGTATAATGAGAAGA
>JABUQX010008052.1:10000-27158 GCA_015478945.1 Trachelipus rathkii
AAATAATCATAGCATTAAACTACCAATAATAATAATAATAATAATATAACACATTATAATAATTATAATAATATTAATAATAATTATTATAATAATTTAATAATTAAATTAAAATTATAATAATAATTAATATTAGATAAATTTAATTTATATAATAATTATAATAATAATATATAAATAATATATATATTAATACTGACTATACTTAATAACTATACTATATCGACCTAACTAGCTACTTCACTTACTAATAATAATAATATAATTATAATAATATAAATTATATAAATAAATATAATATAATATAATAATTAAAATAAATTAATATATATAATATTAAAATTAACGTAACTACTCATTAAATATCTAACTACTACTACTAATAATAATAAATTATATGATAATCTAAGAATAAAAATAAATTGGCAATTATCAAATACAATAATAATAATAATACATAATAAATAAATAATAACATAATAAAATATTAATAATATAAATAAAAATATTATAATAAATTAAAATAATAATAAATCATAATATAATAATAATAATAATAAGATAATAAATTAATAATAAGATAAATAAATTAATAATAAAATAACAACAATATTAAAATAATAATAATAAATAATACATAATAAATAATTAATATATGATAATAATAATAATAAAATAATAATAATAATAATAATACATAATCAAATTAATAATTAATAAATAATAGTGTGAGATAGTCACTTGCTGAAATCTTACAACGAAATTAACGCCTCTTACACAACTTAAATTATTAGGTGAGGTAGGGAAAGCAAAACAACAAGAAGGAAAAAGACCAACAACTATATTAACAACATATACTCTATCTCTACGCGGTATATATACTATAATACTATATTTTCTATAGCCTCAACATCCTATAAAATTTCTTTATACCAGGGTCTATTATTTTGGAGTTAATAAAATATAATAATTTATAATAAAAATAGAATATAACAATAAAATATATTAATAAAATTCACTATTATTGTCAAATAAAATAAAACGTTTTCAACAACTAATTCTTTTTAATAAATAAATAGCCATTTAGTATATTAAAACGCTAAATCGTGTGTCTCTTACTAGATTATTAAAGACGGTCTATATCTTGACAATACAATTTCCTTTTATACCTTTATAATATTCCCTTCAATATAGAAGTAGCACCTATTTTATTATTCTCCCTATGGGAGTAATATACTATGACAAATTGCCTCCTCCTTTAGAGTATACCGGGGGCCCTAGTACTTTAATAATTTTACATTGGATTTATGAAAAGCTCTCCTCATAGTAATGAGACACTTTCACTTTGAACCTCGATAATGTGATTATATGTGGGAAACTCTCCATAAGATACGCATCTTGAAATGTCAGCAATAACCGTGTAATTTTATTGGGATGTTATAATTATTTAATATACGTATATGTATGTATGTATTAGGTGTTATTAGATAATTAATATTTTTAATATATTCTTTGTATTGAGCGTACACAACACTAACACTCACATAATATAACACATTAACATATCAGAGCATCTCTCACTTACTAAAGCCTCCTAGTGTGTTTTATTATTTCAATGTTTGGGATAATTATAATTGTTCTGCACAAATACTTCTTGTCAAAGTAATTATTATATATAATATAATTTTATAGCCATTATTATATAATATACTTATATTATAGATATTATATATATATTAATAGTATTATTATACTATAATATATTAATATATATATATATTCAGATATTATATTAATATATATTATTATATATTAATATATATTATATTAATATATATATATTTATATATTATAAATATAATTTATTATATATATTAATATATATATTTATAATATATATAGTATATAATATATATATATATATATATTAACTATATATATATTTATTATATATATTTATATATCATATTATTGGAGTGCGAGTATCTACAGGAATGAATCACATATCATACTAATTTATATATTTATTTTTATTTTCTTTTTTACCCTCCTTTAATAATTTAATTTTAACAAATTAATTATTTTAGTCTAGTTATGATTTGAAGTTATTACCAAGTAATTTTTAGGTGAAACACGTGACTTAAGTATATACGGAGTATGTTAATCACTCCTATCTCCTTAGAGGGTTAGTAACGAAGAGTCAACCAGAATTTCAGTCACTAACACATATTAAAACTCAAACCAGTATAGACGAATTGAGGAAGAAAAAGAATAGGTGTGTTCTTGGATTCACTACTTAATTTTCTTGTTATTTATTCCTGAGATATCATTCTCAATGTATTAATTTTAATTGACATGGAATATGATTAAAAAACATAAAATTTCAAATATTTTATTATAAAATATGTCTGTTAAAAAAACTGATCTAGTAATAAATCAATAATAAAATCTTCAGAGCATAACCTATCAAAATATCAAAGTTTACCTCTATATACATAGTTATATGTGTTATATGTGTTATATATAAATATTTTCTACCACTTATACTTTGATTTTTTATCTTATGAAGACTCATAACTTGTTACTTTACTCAATAAATTATTTATCACATTTTTAATTATAAAAATTAAATGAAATTTTAAAATTACGTATCTGGATTTTTGTAATATGTGTTATGTAAATTTATATTATTAGAAATTCTATTTTATTATTATTTATATATTAATATTTATTATATTATTATATTATTATATAGTTAATATTAATAATTTCAATATATTAGAATATAAATCCTTTAAATTACATAAATAATATTAATGTTTGATAAATAATTATTTTATTCATTTTATAATTCATTAATTAAATATTTAATTCTTCTTTGTAATTTTTATATACAATATTATATTATATTTTTATTATCGTATTTTATTATTATATATCTTAGTTTAATACTAAGCATTTTAGAGTATTAAAACGAATAATATAGTTATTATACGAGTTATGAGGATATAAATATATATTAATAATCTGAAATTTAAAGAGAAAAGAATAGAATTTAAGATGTTTCTACTTCCATGACCAAAAGTGTAGTTAATGTTAAAAAGCGCATTTCATAAATAGTTTTTATTATTATTATATTATAATAATATACAATAAATTGATAATAAAATTTCCATCGATGATTTTTAAGGTGAGATATAAATAGGTAGGCTATAATTAGTTGAATAATTTATGTAATCTAGATGGAGAGGAAAAGGTAAAGTTAAGGAATTGTAATGTGGATATAGATAGAAGAATGAAGTAAATGATTATATATAAGTTATAGGGTAGGATAGTTCAGGTTGAGAATTACATAGTTTTGTTTAATAAGTTAATTCAATAATTGTAATAAGTGCTTTTAACTACTCACAAGTAATAGGATGAGCGAGAAGAGGGTATGTTCTTGAGTGTTTTCCTAATATTCATCTATATTTCTCAATATACGCTCGGCCGCAAATCCCTCCCCGCTCAAATTAAATACTTACTCTCGTGCATATACTCTACATCTACTACTCATAACACATCATGGCATCTCTCATTGTGAGGGGAATAAATGAAAAAGATTTTATGGAAAGTTAGGAACTTTAATTGGAATATTATTTTATATTTTATTATTTTAATTATATTAATATATTATTTATTATTATTTTATTTTATTTATATTTTATTTATTTATATAATATATTATATTATATTAAATATAAATGTAATGTTAATACTTTATTCCTATCTATTCATCTATTTTATTTACTTTTAAGTTTATTTAAATATTATTATTACTATATTTTATTATTTTAAGTATTTAATTAGTATTATATATTATTTATAATTAATATTAATATTATTATAAAATAAATATACTTATTATATAGATTGCATATTTAATCTTATGTATTATTATTATTTATTATTTATTATTTTATTATATATTTATGATTTAATAAATTTCATTAATTATAATTTTATATTATTACCATTTCAATATACCATAATAGGCTTATACGTAATAATAAGAATAAAAAATATGTATTAGATAAAATTGAATAAAATAGAATAAAAATAAAATAAAAATTAATTAATAAATAATATAATAATAATTATTAATTTATAAATAATATATATTAAATAATAAAATATATAATTAAATATTTAAATTTAATTATAAATTAATAATATATTAAATTAATAATAATTAAATTAATAATTAACTATAATATTAAATACGAAAATATAAATAAAAAATAAAAAATAATAAATATATTATAAAATCTAATTAATATAATAATTTAATAATTTTTAATTAATAATAAATATAATTTAATATTTCTTGAGTCATTTACTCGTATATCCTATATTTAAATAGTATAATATATAATTAAATAATTAAATAATTAATTATATTAATAAATTAATTACATAATACTTTTTGTTCTAAAGGATAAATAGTGCCTTGATTAAAGTCATAATTAAACGTAATTATTTTCACAATGTAACATAAAATATGTATCACTTATAAACATTAAAAGATCATATAATATTAAAAAAGTACACAATATTAAATCTGTTATTTTTATTCCTAAATATGAATTAATGTATTTATATAATATTTATATATATATATATATATAATAAATAGGAGGTTTGTGCATACATAGGAATTTTTATCAATTTTTCTAAATATCGGCTTATAACCTATATATATGAGTATATTATACTCAATTTTTTTTAGCTTAGACAAGTTTCCCGTTAAGTTTCTGAAGAACGTTTTCTCGAAAAGGGTATTTGCACCCAGGGAGGAACCCCTTATTGGAGAATAGAATTCTAATTACATAATAATTAATAATTAAAATTTAATAAATTAGTAAATTATAAAATATATACAATAAATATTATAAACATAATATATTATATATGCTAATAAAATACATTTTAATATAGATCTATTTATTTTACAATATCAATAAATTATTATCAATTTTATATTAATTTTAAGTATGAATGTGGCTGACAGTAATAATTGAATTAATAATATGTCTTATGAAAATTATATGATCAGTATTTATTAATAAAATTATAAATAAAGTATAAATTTATATCATATTATTTAGAATTAATTTGTCAGATGAAAGACAGATTTGAATTTAATTTAAATATATCCAACAATGTAAATAAAATAATAATATAATAATGTAATCCAATAAAATAATTAATAATAATAATTAAAATAATTAGTATTTATAATAAATTCACATTTGTAGTACTATAATTATATATACACACGACATTTTACATCCAGACAACTATATCAAGAATAATTCAATAGATACGTGCATTTAATTAGAACATTGCTACGCCATTTATTATAAATTTTAGTGTATATAAAAGCAATTAATTTATAATAATAAATTTGGTAAATAATTATAATAATACATATATACCTTATTTAACGGAATTAATTTTTCACATATATGGCAATTAAATAATTTAACTTTTTTCATAGGTTTGCGTTACATATATGGTGTTTGATATGTTTCATTATAACCTATGGTATTTTGTTGCAACTGAATTATGTTGGCATTAAACTAAGAATAAATAAAATACGCCTCGTAATTTAATATAAAATCAAGTAAAGGTGTTTAATAGAATATTAATCATTATGAATCATAATAATAAAATATTAGATCGTTAAATTTATTATAAATAGATATAATTAACTCGTGAATAATAAGATACCGATACCGATAGTTTAATTAATATAATAATAAATAGCATACGAAGTTCAAGAGTCGTAGATATTCATAGATAAAGTAATGAATATAATATATATATTAATATATAGAAATTAAATATATATTAGATATAAATAATAAATTAAATAATGATAATAATTATAAATAATAATATTCATTGTAATATAATATTTTCTAACAAAATCTTAAAAATAATACAATTATTGCTATTTTCCTTTTATATAATTAATCTGAATCATTTTCTTCTGTTTTTAAATTTAATAAAAATGCATTAATCACCCTTATAAAAGTTATATTATATATATTATATACAGTTACCAATTATAATTTATTTTACGTTAAATTATGACCTACATAGATAAACTAATTTAACTATTATTTGATAGTAATATTATCATTCACCTCCGTATAGAATCGGTTTCATATATCAGGTATATTATTATAATATATAGTAGTTCCTAAACTAATTTTTTTGTACTTTAGTGGACTCCGCCAGAGTACCATTAAACTTTACGTATATTTATTTAGTGGGAGACCTCCCTGGAGAAGTATCACTAAACAATGTGTACGTATAGTTGGTGAACCCCCATATACTTAAAAAAGAAATAAAAATATTAATTTTAATAATTATTTATTTGTTTTATAGTTTAAGATAATAAGATAATAATTAATGTTCCATTGTTCTAAAAATATATAGAATATTCTATGGAAAGCAAGTTTGCTATAGGATAGAAATTTAGGAGGAGGAAAAGGTATTTAATTCTTAGGATCATGAGGAGAGCGGAATATTTCTTTGATTTGCAGTGACAGATTAGTAAAAAGGAAAGAATAATAAAAAAAAATACTATTTCAAACATACTAAGGGTATAAGAATGGGATTATCTGAGGATGGACATAATATAAGATAGAGACCCTGGCAATAGACGGACCTACTAATGAGAAATTCCTCGGTGGCTTGGGTTGTTTATAAGATATATAGACATAGATCAAAATATCTGGCTCCCAATTTTGTAGAGTCAGAAAGAAAGATTCAACCAAATTAGGTTTAGGCTAATATCAGTCGGAATTAAGGAGGTTTTTTTGCTAGACGTGAAGTTAGAATGTTCATCAAACAAACGATGAAGGGAGAAAAAAATAAAACCTAGAAAGATGTTACAAAGAAGAGGAAGAAAACATGGAATTGGGGAAAGGAGCAGGAATAGAAGGATACATTTTAGCATTTTTCCCATTAAGGCGGATATTTACATGCAGATGTCCCGGAGAAGATAGGGTTATGGTTCCTATATTTCATTGAAACTTTCCTGTTAAAGGTATAATAGGAACGTAGGATTCGGAGACATGGCGAGGTAATACAGGGAGGATACGCTTTTTTCGAGATTAAATTGGTCAGTAGAATTTCCATTCTTATTAATTTTATATTTAAAACATTCAGGAAAACTTAATTTATCATCAAATGGAATTCTGCACCCAATCTGGAATAGTTTATTAGATTCTAGCACTTATTTATATTTACAGTAAAAAATTGCTAAATTATTATTATTATATTATTATAATATTATCTTCATCCTCAAAAGATAAGTTCTCTTTACAGATTTTAGAACACAAAATTAATGAATGAAAGATTATTATAATAAAATACTCTTCTATTATGATAAATCAACTAGAATTATTAATATCTTAACTACTCATATAAATTCTCCAAAATTCAACCTTAGGGCTTTGCAGGATGCCGAGTAGCACGGAGCGGGAAGCCGGTGAATGTCAGTTACTGGAGCCGGCAATATAGTTATGGTTTTGTCGGTGGTATGACGGAAGTCTGGATTTCAGTATCGTAATCTTCTTTATTGATATGCGCAACTGTGCACACGAAATCTGTGGATTCTAGTCCTTGGAGTCCGGGCCGGTGGAGCGACGAAATTTATTTAATTGCGTAGTGGGAATACGATGTGGGAGAAGCCGATATTTATGCAACCTGGTGGTATCGCGGGACGACAACGCAACATTTCTTATGTTGAGGGTGGGGATGCTTCACTGTCAGAGATTCGCGGAGTCACGCGTTAAACCGCAGTACGGGATGTTCGCAACATTTTACAATTGAGGATTACATGGCTCGTCCTCCTATTATATAGGTCAATCTTCAAGGGTTACCGCTCAAAATATTCCTTAAAAATATTCCTCAGTAAGGGAATTATTAATATATTAATTTTAACTATGGTTATTATATATTATAACATTTATATTATAATATATATATATTAATATATATATATAATATATAAAATTAATAATATATAATATATATTAATATATATATATATACTATATATAATATATATATATATATTATATTATATATATATTTTTAAATAATTATATTATTTAATTAAATATATAATATTATAAATTAATCCACTATTAATATTGAATTAATAAATATAACATAGATATATATATATAATATATTAATATATATAAATATATTATTAATATATTAATATATATATATTTTAATTAATATTATAAATAATATATATTATATTATATATATATATATATAATATATATATATATATATATAATATATTATATTAATATATATTATATATATATGGTAATTGATTCACTGCAGCAGTAGGGTTGTCCGACCCCACTGATTATTTTATGGCATGAGTTAGTTATCAGTCAGGAAGGGTGTGGATTTACTCTAAAAAATAATATAAAGAAACGCAATCAGTGAAAACGAAAATTTCGCTCTCTTTAGGAAAAAAAGTTAGAGCCTCTCCAAATGGTGTGTTAAAATCCCCATAGACTTTTCAAATATTGATCGATTCTAGTGTTTGTAGTGTGGTGTGCATGGATTCATTGCCCTTGCGTTAAGTTATTCAGGTGTGTGAGAGTAAAGGGTAAGGTCTTATTCTATATGTACTCACAACATTTAATGAGAATATATTACTATGTATAGATGATAAACGGAAAAAATAATATATATACAATAACACTGAAAGATAGATGTAGCCAAAATTTGTAAAAAACTGAGCTTATTCAAGAAGGAGACTTCTCATTCACAACTATTATTTTTCAATGTATTAAGAAAGTACTATGTTGAAAATTTTTAACAACTTTGAGCTGTAACTTTTTTTTTTATCCTGATAAGTGAGAGTATTAGCCGATTTTTCGCTTTCACTATTCTCTGTCATTATTATACTTTTTTATAGGTATTATATCCTGTGTTTTCAATAATAAATAATAAAATTTTTTTTTTTTTATTTATTATAACAAATATCCTATTAATGGGAGTTATTTACAACTAACTTATATTGAAGAGGCAGTAACTTTTATATTATTCCTATTATATTAAATTTTCAAAGCAAAGTTTTTCTTTCACTATTCTTTTATTATTATTTTTTTATGAGTAAATATCCTGTCGCACTTTTCATAAAAATACGGGTGCAAAATAAATATAATAAATCATATATATTATATATATTATATATATAATGTGGATCAAACCTTACTGTTATAATTAATAAGTAATTATCTAATAATACCATATATATTATATTATATATATTTTTTTAATATATATATATAATATAATGTTTTAGATTATAGAAAATGATGTATCAATGATAGAAATTGAGAATGTCAAAACTAAACTGTTCAAAAGAATTTAATTAATAAAAAAAAAATATTCCCATATTTATCAATACATGTAGAAGCAACATATACACTATGTAAGAGAAACAAATTAGAATTTATATGGCAAATTCTATTTAAATTATAAATCATACCTTTATGACACTTATGTTCTCATAGAATTCTGAAGGAGGGCAATAAGAGTGACAAAGTAAATTCTTTTAAAGTATGACAAAACAATTATTATTAGTATTTAATAAATTACTAACATTTAATAATATAAATTTAATAATTTATTTATATATATTATAATATATATAATATATATATATATATATATATTAATAATAATAAATATTTAATATATATTTAATTTTAATATATCATTATATTATATATATATTTATATATATAATAAAAAATAACGAATATCACCAAAGAATAGGTAATTTTAATAGGGGCGTTGGTGATACGTATATTCATATATATATATAATATAATTTCATATATAAATTGATATTTAATATTAAATTAATATATTAATATATGATATATTATATTTTATATATATATATAATTATATTATATATATATGATAATATATATATATATACTTATTTAATATTAATCATATATAATATTATTATTATATAATATTTAATATATATTATATATATATATATATTAATATATATATTATATATTTATAATATTATATTTATATATATTAATATATATATATATAATAATATATTATATATAATATTATTATTAATTACAAAATACTTTAGGATATTTCAAGAAAATGTCCCACAATGTACGGTTTCTTATCTATGGTATTTATTAATTTTTATAGTATGAATTTATTCAATGGGCAATATATAGCCTTCACTAACTAACTCTCGAAAAATAATTTTAATTATTTTAAGGGAGAAAATGTTACGATTATTGTATGATACATGTACGATTCTAAAATATCTCTATAAGTTAATATTATAAAACTTAACAGCTCAATTTATTATACTCTCAAACACACAAAATTAGGTTAATAATACATTAATATTATTTATTACAAATAATTTATGATTAATAATCGTATTTAATTTTAATATAACTAAATTTTATCCCTCACAAAGATCTACTTCACTATATATTTAATATACAGATAAACGTAGAATAACTACTGGTCTATATATTAATTATAGATCAGTCTATGTCATAGATTGACTAATATGTATTACAGACCTCGCCCCTAAAATCACGAGAAGAGTCGTTTTTGTCTTTTGGATTTTGATAGATTTCAATTAACTTTCTGTCCATCAGCGCTTTCTTTTATATGATGGACTGTCGCTCTCTTTGAGTCGTATATTGATTATATTAGTATTCGACTCAAATTACGAAGATATGATAAATTATACATATAAAATCAGAAAGCAATGAAATAACAACCAGTTTCTCAGCACTCATATTATATTGTATAATTCGTCTTATCATTATTTTTCTTCTCACTAGAAATGATTAATTATGGTCCACATAAGTACTAATTTATTTCTCTGCTTTTAATACCCTGGCATGTTTTAATAAATCGGGGATTTTATAAAAAAAGCTCGACTGCCTATTTGCGAGAACTTCTACTTGTTCTTATGCATGCAAACCACAAGTTTGCTCTCTGTTGCCTTCATGATAGTAATTGAAGAGAAAGTCAGTATTTTCTGCTTTTTTTGATGCGTGACTGTGTTACCCTGAAAGATTTATCCTCCAGGTCATAAGATTGCCTTGCACACGCTGTTACTGCTTTCTTTTATCTATTATTAACGGGAATTATGTTTTACTATTGTAGGGCAAAGTCAGAAATAGGTGTGACGCATCTTAAAGCCTAGGGCGCTAGTGAGTCCGATGTGACGGTAACATAATAGATCAAGAGTTAATTGAGAAAATCTGTGTACCATACTCTCAAATTGCCTAGTGTGTAGGAAGTACTTTATCATAACAATTATTATTAGTTACGTAACTTTAATTGAGAAGTTTAAATATAATGATTAAAGCAAATTTGGTATAAGTACGAACTATTTAAATTAGTTAATATTATATTAAAAAGTAAAATTCCCAAATACTATCGATGAGGTTGAACAAAGTACTTAAAAAGACTTTGATTAAATATTAATAAGAAACATAACGATAAGATATAAAAAAGTATGCGTAGATGAAAAGAACTCGTCTCTAACCTCCTACACACTAACCATCACTACCTAATCCTTACTCTCATATCTTATAAGTGTGTATGAGTATCATACGCAATCTAAAAAATTACCCCTATAAGTGATGATACTATCTATCACATAACTCACACGCTAGACGGTTATTATACCCCCCCCCCTCACCGACATACTGTTGTATCTTAGGGCAATGTATAGGGCTTTCCCCTTTAGGTCATCCCTCACCTAACCATATTACCCTTATATACAAATAACTCTCGCTCATTCATATCATATAGATTATTAGCTTGCGCCTCTCCTTTTTATACATTTACTCTTTTCTGTCAGCACTACCCCTTAGGACAAAGTGACTCGCGTTAGTCCACTTTACTTCTTTCGGTCCCCAACCAGTCACACTTCAACCCCTAGAAAGCACACTCCTGACACATTTTGTATAACAATCCGCTTAAACTCATAATTCTTATTAATGTTAATCTAGTCATTAATGACTCAACTCATTCTTATTATCATATATATTTTAGCTCTTTCATTTCAACACCTACTATTAAATCCTTTCTCAACTCAAATACAACTTCGTTCAATTCATTCATATTTTTTTATAATATTCAATTATCTCATTCATAATTAACCCCCACTAAGATTTAATCGTGTTTCAGTAGTATTTATCACTTCCTATAATATATCATTTCCTATTAATATTATCAACCAATTCTTCACTTCATAATTCGCTACCTTTTCTCATACTTTTTCCAACAATCTTTTCCACATTCCAAACTTTTTTGTAGCCATCATTATTGTTCCCTTAAAATATTTCCATTCTTCTTTCACTCCTTATACCTCCCTTTCACTATTTCCCAGTTTTCTGCTAATATTAAACCTATCGTTTTGCCTCGCTGAATTATTCAGGTGCATTGACGGCTTGTGCATACCTCAAGCGAAACGTTGCGATGGACATTTAAATTGTTATGACAGAAGTGACGAAAATATGTGTGGTAAGTAGTGTTCTGCAATTTTGTTGCAATAGAATCACTTCACATTATTGTTTTTAAGCATATACATGTGTTACAGTTACGGTATCAATTAAGATTTAACATCAGTTGATAGTATGGAGAGAAGACAGTCCCAAGTTTCGATGGCCAGAGATTGCACAAAAGAGTCTATCTGCTTAGATCTATTCAAGGGGTCTGTGTGACTCAATCGGGGTGATAGGCAAGGGTGACTGAGGCATTTAAACCTTGGTGATTTCCAAAGGGACTTAAGCTAGGGTGCGCGTAGTATCAAGGGTATTCATCCTTTATAGGGATCTCTTATGGAAAAATTAGAATGTCCGTTATAACTACCATTATAAACACTGATATCGGAGGTTGGACTTCAGACTTAAATTAGCTGCAATTTTTAGTGTTAATAAAGGAAAAGGTGAATGCTAAATTTGTAGCGATAATCATGAGTGAAGAAACCTATTTAATTTTTGACATAAAAAAGCTTGAGACTAAAGGTGGAAACTTTTTCATTGCCATAAACTTATGTATTCTGTCATATTGTAATATGAAAATAAATTCAAAAATTTAACAATTGTTTACTTATAAATTGAGTTGTATTAATTAAAGTAATAGTATTTCTCAATTAGCTATTTTATCTTTATGCATATAACCAGGATTTAAATTCGGCTTTAATCTGTTTGTGGGAGACATGGCCTTTAGAATTAATAGGTTATATATAGCCTAGTCCCATTTAGACTGGAAAATATTTTTGTTAAATAATAGTTCTTATAAATAATAAATAGAAAAATATTAAGAATACGCAAAAAAAAGCAAGCTTAAAAAATTGCTAATAAGGATCTCTTATTTGACGCACCTTGTTTAACACTAAGTGTTGATTATACTTACCACATATAGGTGTCAAAGTACTAAATATATTTATTATATTTGTCAATAATTTTTATTTAAATATAATGTTATTTTTAAAAATAATAAATAACTAATAATTTTCTATAATCATAAAATAGTTAGCTAGATACAATTTAAAATATTATAGATTATTTGCTCAACATTTCATTACGGATAATATATTAGAATTTTTTAACTACTATATGTTTGAAAGAATTCGAAATAACAAGAGCACAAGCAATTAGCCTTATAGTTAAACGATAACGCATTCAATAATTACAGTCTTGAATCAGTACTCAAGATTGTGAAATAAATTAAATTATACAAGGCAACTTAATTAGAGGTGAAGTGAGTAATATGGATAAAATTTATGTTAAATTTGTCGATACTTGATTATTATTGAATGTCAATACGAAGAATTTAATAGTTGTTTTATCTCACAGATAAATGATAACTTTGAATGTAAACTAATGAAAAGGGACTTATGCCAGGTATAACGTTAACACCTCCGCTCACTCACCTCACTCATGAGATGTGGAAGTTACAATACTATTTACTAATGATATATGTCACCCACGGGGGCGCTCTCGCACGGTAGTCTGCTCGCGATGGGGAGGTGACACACTAATAAGCAATTGTTACCTACTATAGAAGCAAATCAACTCTCCTGATCAGAGACAGAGTTTTTCTAGCTGCTACCCCTCAATATGTAGCCAAACTTTAAGGTCCAAGCACGCTTTACGCCCACAAACTCCGATATGGAAGTTCTAAAGAATCAAGCTGCAAAATTGGTCAACTAATCTTATATGAGTCAAGATTACAAATGAATGGGGAATATATTATTAGTACACTGTGTTTAATTTGCTCTAATAATGATCTTAAAAGTATTTATCTTGCAAACTAAAATTAATTATATTAATATAGCTGTGAACTTGAAAGTCTAAATACTTCTTTATAACTATTTCGTCTATTAACTTCGACAGTCAGTGGGAACAAATCGAATTATTTCAATTCTGATATATCGATAGTTTATTAATCGTTTATTAAAGGCCAACATCAAATTCTTTTTAGAATTAACGAAAAATATTCGATATAATTTACAGAAGGCTTGACTGCAGGAAATTTTTTATTAAGAAAGGATTTTAATTGATTAAGCGATTAAATTCATGATTAAAAGAAGGTTTGAAGAATGTTATCTGATAAATAAATAATTTTATGATTTTCGACCAATCTATGTTCAGGAATCATGTTTCCCAGACACTGAAGATCTGATGATTTAATTGATAGGGAGTGTCACTTTGCTAACTAGGACTTTATAAAAATGAATAACTCAGACTTAAATATCGAACAGATAATTACATGTAGCCGCGAGTTTCAGATTAGTTATAATTCAGCCAGTTTCGAGAATTATGGCCAGACTGTACACATGTTTGTCAGTAATATTATAAGCTTTTGCTGCTAAACACACACAAACATGCCAGATTATGAGAAAATATGGGAGGCTAGTTCAGTGAAATAAGTAGTTTAGAATAATAAACATTAAAAAGGACAATCTTACTTTATGTAAAAGATCATTTTTTACTAAACCAAATATCTTCTAGAAAAACTTAAAGGTAGTAATTTCTACTTAAATAAATTAGTATTAGATGGGGTATTAATGAATGTTAAGAATCGACCGGAATCAAAGTTATCTCAGTTATAAAGATAGTTTGCAATCATTATTGCTATTTCCTAAATTATATATATGACCAGATGCCGCTGATGCAACAATTACAGCTTATTGCGCTACTATTCAAGTGAATGTTGAGATCTTATTTTTCTGCTTTAAAATAATAAAAACGGATCTGAGGACATCGTTAAAGGCATGAGTACATTATACATAATTTAGGTTTTATTTTTATTTTAGGCAGCATTAAACAATTGTTTGATAATTATAAATATTATATATATATATATATTTACTATATAATGGTTTCTTGAGACTTGATTCAAAGAGAAAATTATTATATCAAAAGTTAGGAACACAGTTGAAATATATATTATATCTATGTAGGTATTTATATTTATTTATAATATATAGTAATATATATTAAATGTATTATATATATTATATATTATATATAGATTATATTATGTGTGTGTTATATATATATATATATATATTATATATTATATATATATATATATATATATATATTATCACTTCTTATATATAATAGTATAATTATAGTATATAAATATATTATATATTATATATATATATAATATATTATAGTATATATATATATGTTGCGCGCATACTAGCTCAGCTTCGCTTTCATGTGTTTGGCAGCCGCGCGCGATATTATAGCCGTGTTTAGTGGTGTACTACTGGAGTAGCTGACGCCGTCGTTATAGTGGCTAGCATATGTATTTAAGTTTGTATAGCTTCATCCTGAATGTTGCATGATATTACTGGATAATTAGCATGCGGATTTATTATTAGTACTTTGAAGTACAACGCTCCTTCGTTAAGTGAGTTGAGGATAGGATAGAGGTAGGGAAACGAATAGATAGGGATTACCTTTAAATTTATATAAATATAAGTTTTATGAAAACTGAACTTTATCTTATATTTATATATTATATATATAATTATTATATATATTAATTATAATAATTAATATAGATTAATATTATATATATATGTGTAATATATATATATTTAATATAATATATATATATTATTATTAATATATTTATTATATATATTATATATATATATATATATATAAATATTATATATTAATATTTATATATATTATATAATAATTAATCATATATAGTATATTGGAGATTATATATATATATATATTATTATATATATTAATTATTAATATATACTTCTAAGAATAATTTCTTACGAAGATTCGGAAAGAGGGAAGAGGACCGGGAAAGGCTACCTTAATACATATAATATAATATTATAATATATAATATATATAATTAATAATATATATGATTATATAATATTTATATATTAATTATATATATATTATATATATATAATTATAATATATATATATATAATATATATATATTATATATATATATTTATTATAGTTACTTTTTTATACTTTATTAATATAACATTATGTATGAGAATAACTAAAGATTATTTGTAAAATATAGGGGTATATAGGATAACTACCTCTCAAATATAATATATTTAATTGATAATGGTAAATAATATATAAATATATATTAAATTAATATATTATATAAATATATATTATTGTATTATTAATTTTATTTATATTATATTATATATTCTTAATAAATTATTCTCAATATAATCTTAGTTTTGAATTGTCAATAATAATTAAATAAAAGTATTATTATTATAATGTTATTAATATGTTATCTAGGTATATATTATAACATAGATTTGACTTCCAATTAGATTTAGTTTTCATATGTAGAGAATACTCCACGTCAACATTATTATAGAATTTACCACAAAGACGAACAGAAGCTTTGATTATCTCATTGTACTCTATAGGAAACGTATATAGAAAGAGATTATTTATCCTTAACCCATTATTTTAAATCTTATTAGATCAATACTCATACCTCCTTCTCTCCTGGGGTG
>JABUQX010008053.1:0-5000 GCA_015478945.1 Trachelipus rathkii
AATGAAATTACTATAGGAAGACGTTCTTCCTTTGTACTTCGAGCGTCCAAAGCTGGTAACAATTTACCATCCCAGTGAAGAGTAACGACATGCTTTATGTTTATTTTTAAATCAATTTTAAGTTACTGATAACAAATTACTAATTTTCCATAAACTTCGCTATTATTATTATTATTATTATTATTATTATTATTATTATTATTATTATTATTATTAATTTGGTGATTGACGTGTATACAGAAAGATATATCTTTTTTTTTTTTCTTAATTTTTAATAGTTTCATATCATAATTCATGTCATCCTATCCCTACTTTCCATACACATACCTCAGGTTAGACCTAGGTTAACGTTGGTGAGGAGGTTAGATTAGGTAGGAAAGTAAGATAGCTTCATATTTCTTTGAATTTGATGTTTTTGAATAGTATCGTGTGTTGTAGTTTCAGTATATATATATATATATTTATTGTTGCCACGTTTCTTCAATTTTGCAATTGCACTAAATGAGGTCATTTTACATGATCCGGAAATTTAAACTAATTTTTCAACGTTTGAAATGATATATATATATATATATATATATATATATATATATATATATATATATATATATATATATATATATATATATATATATATATATATATATATATATATATATATATATATATATATATATATATTTATAAAAACTATATATATATATATATATATATATATATATATATATATATATATATATATATATATATATATATATATATATATATATATATATATATATATTTTTATATATATATATATTATATATATAATATATATATATATATATATATATATATATATATATATATATATATATATATATATATATATATATTAGTGTGGTCCATAACTGTACCATTTGGAAGTTGAATAACAAAATTTCTAAATTATTTGTATTTACATATGGAAAATTATGTAAAAAAAAAATATATCCTCTTTGTAAACACTTTGTGTAAATTTCCATAACATGTCTTCCCATATCCGGGTTCGGTTCCACAGCTTGAATTACTTACCGAATGTTATCTTTAAGCTGCTGGACTGGATGGATCGGGGCCTATTGACATATTTTTGTTACTTTGGGTAGTAGTAGTAGTAGTAGTCTCTGTTAAAGAAGTTTGATGGTGACAAATGGGTACATGTGTCAATGTTGTTTACATTCGCTGGAACGATCCAAGTGCGAGAACATCTTTGTAGTCGCCGTTAAAATTCAGTTCCGTGGAATTGGAATGTAAGTTCCGATTCGGTAAATGTGATCGATCGGAACTTGAATCCCAGTGTCGGATATGAAAAGTTGTCTAGAAACCCGGAAATTGGAATCCGGGTTTGAAGGTCGTATCGTTGTATTCTTCCGATTATTGTCGATGCCAATTTCCTATTCATCTTATTGCTATTATTCTCAAAATAATTTCAGATTCTGACATTCCTTTTTTTTTTTTTTTTTTTTTTCATTCCATAAAAATTACCGATTCTTCTTTCCATCACTAGAAAAATGACATCTGTAAGAATGAATCGTCCATCGAATTCTTAAATAATAATAAATAAAAAAAATCGATAATTTTAAATTCGTTCCCATTTCTTGAATTTATCCAAAATATCCATCTTGGTAAAAAAAAATAAATAAATATATATATATAAAAAAAAAAAAAAAAAAAAAAAAAAAATTGGAATTGATAGTAAAACAAATTTGGGACCAGCCCTGTTGGTGAAATTTTGAAATGCCAAGATTCAGTAATTTTTATACCCCTGTTAAATGGGTATCCGTTTAGTTATTTGCTTAATTAATTTATTTATTTCAATTTACTTCAATTTATTATTATTATTATTATTATTATTATTATTGTGTGTGTGTGTGATTATCATTATCATTATCTTTATCTTTATTATTATTATTATTATTGGATTAAATTTTAACCTAGAAAAAATTCAAAATGACATTTTCCCTCTGTAATTTGCATTTTATAATTATATTATTGTATTTCATTTTTATTTCCATATTATATTTTTTCGATTTCAATTTCTTGTTCCTTCTCCACCACCTCCCCCTCCTCCCCCAATATTATACGAAGTATCCCCAACCTCCCCCCTCCTCACAACTTTACTCACAGAAAAAACCTTGAGTCTTTTTAAAATGAATAGGGGTTTGTTAGGCCTTCGTTTTTTTTTTGGGGGTGGAGGGAGGGAGTGTCCCTCATTGCCCTCTAACTCCCATTTTCTTCTCAATCCTCCCCAAAAGCGAAAAGATGGGGGTTGGGGTTAAAGTGAAAATAATGCTAATATTTACTTGGTTAAATTTTATGCATTTCACATATATTTTTAATATATATATATATATATATATATATATATATATATATATATATATATATATATATATATATATATATATATATATATATATATTATAAATATATATATATATATATATATATATATATATATATATATATATATATATATATATTTTAATTTTTTTATTTCATATTTATTTATAAAAAAAACATGTAGAAACTAATGTTAGGCACTCGCCAAATAAAGCAGGGTCCCAGGTTTCGCAACTGGTCAGGAGGGAGAATGTGAGCTATTCTCTCCTTGGGCTTGGCTCCGTCCTGCTCGGACGTTAAATGAGTACACCTCATCTCCTTGATTAGGGCTCTGCCCGTGAGTGACAGTGTTTATCTCTGTAAATATATATATATATATATATATATATATATATATATATATATATATATATATATATATATATATATATATATATATATATATATATATATATATACATATATCTATATATCTTATCTAAATAATATAAACACACACACACACACACACACACACACACACACACATATATATATATATACATATATATATATATATATATATATATATATATATATATATATATATATATATATATATATATATATATATATATATATATATATATATATATATATATATATATATATATATATATATATATATATCAAATAGTATTTACGACCAAACAAAAATTTATAAAAATAATGAAACGGTTTCTTCGACATTAATAACAATAGAGTCCGAAGAAACTGTCATTTAAATCATAAAGATAATAAAGTCTAAATAATAATAATAATAATAATAATAATAATAATAATAATAATAATAATAATAATAATAATAATAATAGGGGAAAAAATTCCACTTCAGGAATTTTCTTTTAGGTCTAGTTAGACAATCTCTGATTTTCCTCACAGAACAAATAATTTTCAATCGAACAATCAATGGTTTAAAAAGACAAAATAACTTGCCATGTATGTGACTAAAGCTTACCTCCTTTCAACTTCAAGTATATAATAAGAATGAAGAAAAATCTTTTGATATATCTTATCGAGTAAGACCGTCCTCTAAGCTCTAATCATAGATGGGTGATATGCGTTGTTTGAGGAAAAAGATAGATATGCTTTTGCGAATAGGGAAATATTTTATATCTTGATGTCCTTTATTTGTGACTTACATGGATGAATAATTGTCAACATTATCTTGATAAGCAAATACTTTTTGGGATTTTTCGGTTTGAAGATTGCCTTGTCTCATTTCTGCTTTAAGCTGGTAATTATCAAATATGAGATATCGCGAAACAAAGATTTTTTTAAGCAAATGAAAAAAATTGAAGAGGGTGATTAATGATAGGTATTTCACAGGGAGAGAGAGAGAGGGGGGACGAAGTAACTTTTTAAACAGATCTATTTTATCTCTATCACATAAAATGAAATTGTGATGAGTAATGACTAGATATATATATATATATATATATATATATATATATATATATATATATATATATATATATATATATATATATATATATATATATATATATATAGATATATATATATATATATATATATATATATATATATATATATATATACACAAGGCCAGTGATTTTTAATTGTTGGTTTTCAAAACTTATGTTTAAATGTACTTATTTGTTAACCCCAATATTTATATACGAAACATTTGAATAATTATAATAATCTTTTATTAGCATATATATAATATATATATATATATATATATATATATATATATATATATATATATATATATATATATATATATATATATATATATATATATATATATATATATATATATATATATATATATTAAAATAAACTATTTTGCAATTCATTATAAATCTTTGCATATTTTTCCTAATGTAAATTTTTTTCCTATTTTCTGTCGGGCGTAGCATTGGGAAATTGTTAGGGGGGGGAGGTGTTGACAAGAATATGAAAAATATTTAGTTAGAATTTTTTTACTCTCATAGGGAAGAAAGTTAATCCATCATCTTGTGTGAAGAAGTTTATTGAATTTTTTTTTTTTTTTTGTGAATTGGGTTTTTGTGATGGAGTGTGGGGGAATAGGGTATTATAAGGTTCTTTACCCCATAGCATATTTCTTAGGGGTAGGGCCCACGTTTCACCCTCTTGGTTCCTCCATATTTTTGGGGAAATGTCAACATTCCTCAAGCAAACTTGGATCTGTATTTAAATATCCGGTTAGGCCATATGTCGTTTTTCCCGGAGCGTAGCGGACTTTGATTCATGGCTGACGTCTCATTTTTTTTAATGGCTGTTTCCTTCGTCTGCTGCAGGAGATCGATGGTGGGTTTTGAATACTTCTGAAAGCTCATCGTGACGTGGGAGTATTTAAAGGATGAGAGCAATATAGGTCATTCCTGTAGGGCAAATTCCATCGTAAAGAGGACAGAGAGGGAGATGATGATAAAGAAATGAAGCAGAAAACATTTATTATTATTATTATTTATTATTATTATTATTATTATTATTATTATTATTATTATTATTATTATTATTATTATTATTATTATTATTATTATTATTATTATTATTATTATTATCATTACTGTTCCAGTGCCGATTTCGACTACTTTTTATTTCCT